>RJWJ010008417.1:0-53600 GCA_004363605.1 Indri indri
ACTCTCTTCGGTATAGAAATATAAGGTTTTTCTCCACCCCATTTGTCTTCAACCTTTACAGCCAAACTTGATGAAAATGTCTATAGTCTATCTCCAAAATCTCTCTATCCATCTTTCCTCGAATCATCATAATAACTAACACTCTATAGAAGCAGCTCCTACCACAGCAACCTCCTCATTGCTATAGCCAATGGGAACTTGTCAGTTCTTACCTCACTCCTAATTTACTATATTCTGGTCCACGTCCTCCATTTAACTGTTAGCTCTATAAGAGCACGTATGTATAGTGACAAGCACATATTACCCACCCCAAAACCTGTTGTCTAATGAATGGATAATAGAAAGACACAGAAAGCAGTAGTCCTATCTAACTCATAAATTTTCAGCAATAAAAAAACATTCTCTTGAAAAGGAAAGAGTTAGACTTCAGCCTTAAACTAATTCAGATATGCCTAGAATTTTAGTTTCGTTTATTTTTATTGTCTTTGTTTGCTTTGCTATTGTTATTGCTGCTTGTTGATATTGCAAAATATTTCTTCACTGGACCTTAAGGAGGACTTTCGGACTTTCGGAATATTCTCTTCAAACTGATTTTCTGCCCTCCTTATTCTTGGGAATCAATTCCAAAATAAGAAGAACAGAAAACCTTATGAAATCATTCAAAATATTTAGCTGTAACTAATTTTTGTCAGGCTTATTATGAAGCAAATCCTTATAAGATTTCAAGCTATTTTTACCTTGGTTATTATATTACTTTTGCATTTACAGTACAGAATTTTCATGGGATGGTGATTGTTGTATCTTATGCTCCATTTTATAATACAAGTAATTTTATTTTTGTAATAATTTTGTAATGATATTATATGAATTTTTACAAACAAATTAACCATTTTGTTTAACTTTTCTACTTTCAGTTCCACCATAACCTTCTATTATCTCTCCAGGTCAAGGTTGGGGTAGATAGGGAGTGAGGTGGGTGGGAATTATCTCCATCTGAGTAACCACTGTTGACCTTGTGGAGTCAATGTACAGTAGAAGACAGTTAAGGAAAAAGAGCCACATAATTCATAAAATTAATATGATTTATAGCTGTACTAAAACAATTCCTTTTTATGGTTTTCACCTACCAAGAAAATCATAAATTTGATCATCTCACTTCTATCACTAGTGCCCCATTGTATACAGGGAATCACGGCAGGGCATTCAGGACCTGAATACCAGGGTCTGGCTATACCTCCCTCTCCTGACATATCTCAGGTTTTTCTCCTATCCATATCCAGGGCTACAGATTCATGTTTCATGCTCTCTTACATTTCCCTGCTTCTCCACAGGCTAGAACTATTCAAGACTATTTTAACATTCACCTTTGGCAGGAAGGTTTCTGGCCCCTACAAGCACTCCCTCTTCTTTGCACCCTATCCAGACCTCTATTATCTTACGTCTCATGCTGCGAGGCAAATGTTTATTTCCTTCCACTTAATTTCAGGCTGCTGAAGAAAAAAAGAGTTTACTCTTAATCATCTGTGTATCCTTGCGATCAACTGTGGTGTCCTACATAATCCAATAATATTAAAATGATAAAAATAGCAAATTTATGATCTGCCTCACTTTACAATTAGGCTGATATGATCTAAACCAAACATGTATTAATAATTGAAATGTCAGTATTCAAAGACATATAACATCCAAATGTGAAGTGTAAATGATAAAAGGAGGAGGTCATTAACAGAGTACAATGCTTCTCTTGCCCTCTGGTCCCACATCCACTGTGATCTCCCACTAAGCTTTTTTTCTTCTTTGTTACCCCTCAGAACAGTGTAGTACTCTGCTTTCAAGTGTCCCTGAACCTTCACTGGGCTGCCAGTGAGCACTGTGCTAGAAGTTTCTTCCTGTTCTTTGTCATCACACTGTTCTGTATTCACTACTGCATGAGACAACTTTTAGCACCAAAAATACTGAGAAATAAGTCATAATGTAACTATTCAATTGTATTAAGTCCTCTTCACACTTTACTCAGATGTTGAAGAAACCAAAAAAACCTAGAGTCTGAAAAAGGGGCACTAGGACTTAGAGACTTTCATCCCTAGACTTAGAAAGTTATGTGCCATCCCTGAGCTTGCCTACTGTGTGATCCAACTGGGCAGATTCATACTCTGGTTCTCCCTGCAGGAGAGAGACTCTGCAGGGAGTCTCTGAGAGCCCAGTATTTTTTTTGTTACCTTTATCCTTTAACTTTTACCTGTAGGTGTAAACACAAAGGCCTTAGACATTTACTCAGAGATATGTATCCACGAGTTCTCTGACTGAACATATTTTCTCAGTCTGGCCTTAAATCCTCACCTCCCACTCTGCCTGTCTCTTTTTTAGCTTGATGATAGAATAGATTCAACTTTATGTGAAGTGCTATGAGAGACCTAACCCTGAAAACCCCACCCACACACGCTCCTCTGATAATGTGGCCCAGGGGAAGTTTTTAATAATCTCTGAGCTTACACACCCCTACCACATCAGTGACCAATCAAGGCTTAGCCGTGTCTCCCAGACAAGACACTCTATAGTTCTCTATTACCTTGTCTTACCTGATATGCATAGTGTCCACACTGGCTTAGAAGCACTGTTAACCTTTGTTTTCTATGTTTTTTTCCTACTGAATATGATTTTATCATTACTTTGTGCATCCAGCAACTCTCACCCTTCTTGATTCTCTGTGGGATGGAGAAGCTTGACCAATGCCTCCCATCGCCACCAAGAGCATTGACATTGCACCTTCAGTACTCTTGTCATACACCCAAACTTTGACTTTTACCCAAATAGTTACCCTCAATTGTCTGAGCTTAAGGAAAGTATACAAGTGGGGTAGGATTTTTCTTTACATTAGTTCTTTCTTTTTATGTGCATGTTTTCTTTTTTTTTCCTGCAGTAAAACATATGTAGCCTAAAATTTACCATTTTAACCATGTTTAAGTTTACAGTTCAGTGACATAAGTACATTCACATTGTTGTGTAACTACTACTACCAATCATCTCCAGAACTCTTTTCATCTTCCCAAAGTCAAACTCCATACCCGCTAAACAGTAACTACCCACTACCTGCTTCCCCAGCCCGTGACAAACACTATTCCACTTTCTGTCTCTGTGAATTTGACTGCCCTAGGTATGTAATGTAAGTGGAATCATACAGTACTTTTATGATTATTACACTTAGAAAAATGTCATTAAGGTTTATTCATGTTGTAGCATTTGTCAGAATTTCTTCTTAAGGCTAAATAATATTTTATGTATACACTATATCTTGTTTATCCATTTATCCATCTGTGGACACGTGGGTTGTTTCCACCTTTTAGCTATTGTGAATTGTGCCACCATAAAGACAAGTGTACAAATATCTGTTTGAGTTCTTGTTTTCAATTATTTTATGTATCTACTCGAAAGTGGAATTGTTGGATCATACAGTAATTCTATGTTTAATTTTTTGAGGAACCACTATACTGTTCACATTCATTCTTGTATACACCATACTCCAAAATGTGTTCTCCTTAGGTCAGGAGTACACATTTGAATATTAACAATGAGGGCTAGTGTATTAGTTATCGATGGCTATATGTAAAATTGCTCCCAAAATATAGCACCTTAAAACAATAAACATTTATTGTCTCACAGTTTCTGTGGATCAGGTTCTGGGCACACCTTAGCTGGGTGCTGTTGAGTCAAGGTGTCTTGCATTCAAGGTACTGGCAGAGGCAGAGTCAGCCTGAGGCTTTAATGGGGAAGGATCCATTTTCAAGCTCACTTGTATGTCTAGTTGGGAAATCTTGAGATGCACTTCCAAGTTCGCTCAGATGGCTGTTGGCATGCCCCAGGTCCTCACTGGCTGTTGATGAGAGATTTCAGTTCCTTGGCACATGAGCCTCTCCATAGAGCAGCACAAGGTGGCATAGACACTGTTTTCTCCAGAGTGAGGGCTTCTCGATAGAAAGAGAATGTGTGCAGGAGAAGCTTGAGCAAGACTGCAATCACAGTCTCTTTGTAACCTAATCTCAGAAATGACAGCTCATTAATTTTGCTATATTATATTCATTAGAAGTGAATCGTTAGGTCTAACAAACACTCAGGGGAGAGTATTATACAAGGATGTGAATACCAAGAGGCAGAGACCATTGGGGGCTATTTTAGAGGCTGCACAGCAAGAGATTTGTTTTGTTTTTGTTTTCATTGCTGTAATCTAGAACTACTAGGATCTAGAAGGCACTAAAAATATCTGTTTAATGAATGAATGAATTTTAGTGGGAATGCAATACCTGCCCTTTCACATTTTTATATGGTATTTGAAATCAGAGAAAATTTAACATAGCATACCCTAACTTATGATGATTTTAATAACTAAAATACATTTTTTCATCTTTTTTATGTTACATTTAAAAATCAGAATCAAATTTAGCATCTCTCCCATTAGGAGAGGCATTAGGAAAGCAGTACCACTTACTGACTCCTTTTGTATATTTCCTGGTATTCTGGTGGAAATTGTCATTTTATGACATATGGGAATAGATAATATGGTTGAAGATAATGTAGTCTATTTTAAGAATTTGACATCAGTTACTGAAAGGCTTTTATGCTCCAAGTTAAGAAAAGCAAAGAATATTACACTAAATATATGCATGCTATTTACTCTTGGATTCTTTTTTTTTAACATATTGATTTTTAGAGGAGACTTTCAAATTACATCAGTAATAATAAGGAGTCTATGGCCATACCACACTGAATGAGCTCAATCTTGTCTGATCTCGGAAGCTAAGCAGGGTCAAGCCTGGTTAGTACTTGGATGGGGATAATAATAAGGGAAAACATACATCTTTATTAAGTATGGATGGGCTGCTACATTGGGTACCAAAGTTATATCTCAGTGTACACTTAATTCCTTAATAGTTTTAAGTAATGTTATTTGGTGTTATTTCCTAAACTAAATTACCTATACTCAGAATTTAAGAATTGGTAACATTTTATTAGGCTTCCCGAAAATTGTTAGGTATGTTATACCATCTACTCCCAACAAATGTGAAAGATACATTCTTGGATTTATTCAAGAGATGCAGACCATCTCTTGATAGGGGGAGGAGGGAATGGGTGAAAACCTACCTAACGAGGTATAATGAACACTATCTGTGTGATGAACACACTCATAGCCCTGACTCAAGCATTACAAAAGTGATCCATGTAACCAAAAACATTTGTACCCCCACAATATTTTGAAAGTAAAAAAAAAAAAATTAAATAAATAGCTTTTTAAAAACTTAGCTGAGTACTGTGGTGCATGCATGTAGTCCCAGCTACTCAGGAGGCTGAGGCTGGAGGATCACTTGAGCCCAGAGTTGGAGGCTACTCTGAGCTATGATGATGCCACAGAACTTTAGCCTAGGCAACGAAGTAAGACCTTATCTTAAAAAAAAAAAAAAAAAAAAAAAAAAAAAAAAAAAAAAAAAAAAAAAAAAAAAAAAAAAAAAAAAAAAAAAAAAAAAAAAAAAAAAAAAAAAAAAAAAAAAAAAAAAAAAAAAAAAAAAAAAAAAAGAAAGAAAGAAAGAAAGAAAGAAAGAAAGAAAGAAAGAAAGAAAGAAAGAAAAGAAAGAAAAAGAAATAAAGACAGAAAAGTAAAACTCAAAAAAAATATGTAGCATTCACATGAGAAATAATGCTATAAGAACATGCTACAGAAATCCTAGGACACATTTTTACTGAATTTTGTATAAATACTAATTTAGTTTTCCTCTGAAGTATATTTAAAGACAAAGAAATCAGTTGTGCTATTGAGAAAGAAAGCATTTGCTTCCCATTTGTATTTTTTAAATTGTACCAGTTATATATAGCTATTAAATGTGGTTATAAATATTTAAACTATTAATGGTTGCATTACAGATTATAAATAACTTTATGAGCTCACCAAGCAGTGTAAGTGATATATTTTTGTTCCCCAAGGATCTGTGGATAAAGTCACTGCCACAGTGGAAGACATAATGTGCATTCTCCAGTGACAAATGAGTGCTATGTCAGTTACAGATACTACACTGAGTTTACTTTAGTCTGTAAAATTGGTGGCAAAGAGAGGATATTATGTAAACTGATAGTACACTAACTCTTAGGAAAAAAAAGTTAAGACTCTTTGGAATTAATTTTATACCAAGTAACAAAATAGTGTGTTTTTTTTAAATCCTGCAATCCATGTAAAGGAATATATCAATGGCATTGGTTATTTAAGAACTCTATGTGCCACATTTTGGATTTTCCAGTCTTACCTATTTTTTTCTTCTGCTGCTGCTCTCATTTTTCCATATTCTTCCCTTTTAGGGGGATTTCTCTTGCTTATACTTAGGATCGCTGCTACAGGGTAAAATTAATAAGTCATTTAGGAAGGCAGCTATAGTATACGGTGCAGGAGGGAAGACAGGCCAACCTGACAGAGGTCCAGGTCTCTGGGCACAAGCTTTGTGGCCTTGGGTTGGTTACTTCATTTCCATGAGTCTTGATGTTACACATATCTATTAATCTCTCTGTGTATCAGTTTTCTCATTTGTAAAATAGAAAGAGAATATCAAACTAGCAGTTGTGAAATTAAATGAATAAATGTAAAGAGTTGATAAGTGTAAGCTGCTATACTAATATAATAACACAATGTGGTATGCTAATAATCACCATTTTCTGAGATAAATATGTAAAAAAGGATCATAGGTCATAATTATATTATTTACTCCTCAATTATTGAGCTATTGACTGTATGTCGGGCTCTGCACTGGGTACTTACGGTACATTATCTAGAATCTTTATAGCAACTTTGAAAAGCAGGCACTATTTATTTCTCCATTGTATAAGGAACTGAAACTCAGAGAAGTTATGCGCTCAAAGTCACACAAATAGAAAGTGGCAAAGCCAGAAGTTGGCCCCACCTCTACTGTGTCCTAATTCCAAAACCTACGCTCAGTCTCTCACCCACAAAGACAGTGGAGAGACGACCTGGGCAGAACATTTGACTGAGCAACCTACTGGTTTAGTCTTGTGCCCCAGACAAGTTATGAGAATGTGTTGAAGCTCAGTGTTCTCATCTATAACATTACACTGGATAATGTTTAGGAACCCAGGAAAATTATTTCTCAGAATGAAGGAGGATTCTGGGATCTGTATGTTTTTTAAAGTGTGGTTTGGTTTTGCAAAGTCAGTTATCTAATTAAATCCTTTGCTGTTCCCAGATTCTTCTCACGCAAATACTGACGTCAACTCAGAGAAGAAATTTCCTTAGGTCTACAGAAGCAGGGAAAGCTACTACATAAACTCTGTTTGCTCTTTCGTTCTGTCCAGTATAAGACTTACACCTTCCCTCAAATACTGAAATTGTATGCTGCAATGAAGAGTGCAATATATTTTTGTGTGCTTACATTATCTGTTGCAGGTATTTTTTGAGAATATTTTAAATAAAACAAATTGTTTTCTAGTTATCATTTGCTTATTTCTACATTAAATATGGATAATTAAACTCTATTTAATACATCACTCCTACACAAAGAATATATGTCCTCTGGGATTTATATAAATGAAATAGAATTTTTGTTTCTTACCTTCCTGATTATTCTGTACATCTGGGCTTAGAGTCAATATATCTGGGCTATATCAAACTTCTTTCACTTGTTATTAATAGATCATCTCTAGTAGACATTAAAATTTTCTTACAATACCTAAAATCCATATTACAAAATTCTTGCCATTTATTTTTATTAATGTAAAACTATTAATTAGATTTTATAAAGATATGAGGATAAATTAATTATGCTTCCAGCCCTCAGTTATTCTTTAAAAGAGAGCAACAATATTTTGGAAATTAAATACTGTATTCAGAATTGAGGACAGCTAAGGAGACTCCAACATAAATTATTTTATGAGTATTTTTAATATATAAAATTAAATGGAAAGTTGAAATGAGAAATTTTTCTTGTTTTGGGTTAAAGATGAAAATTAATAATGGATACAAAGTAAAACACTAAATAAATAAATCAGTATAACTCTGATCCCTGCTACATCTTTATAATTTATAAAGCTTCTCTTCATTTTTTGATAGAGTTCCAACTTCATAAGAACTCTCACATTAAGTAAATTGCTACATTTGAAGTAGCAACAGATTCTGTACAATAAAACATTATGTTGATTGATTGTGATACTCAACAGCGCTTAACACTTATTTAGCACTTTACATCCTCAAAGCACTTTACAAACATTAACGAATTAATCATCATGTCACTGTGATGTCAGGAAGGTGGTAGAAGTCCCATTTCTAAGATGAAGAAATTAAATAAAGTGGCTTATGACAATGAAAGACTTTAGAAAGTCTAAATATCAATACCTAAGGAAAGTTCCAACTGAATGACTAGAGCAGTGAGTTCACTGCCTATATGATATAAAGAAAGCAATGCAAGTTAACGTCATATTATGATACAATCATGGCCAATTTTCAACTGTAGCAAGTAGAACAATGGCCATTGCAACAATCCATATACACCCACTAACTTTTGCTATTCTCAAAGAGCTATTATATAATTAATTCTGCCTGATATTTTATATTTTAAAAGCATGTTTTTTATAATTAAAAATTCCCTATAAACTAAAAAAAAATTTAAGTATTTTTAGTTTTTCATCATTAATCATGTTTGAGAGAAAACATCAACTACTAGAAAGGTGTAAAAAATCATTTTTAAAAAATCACAATTTTAACTAAGAAGTACAAGTTATTTCCAAGGCATAATGATTATTTTCTTCGATGCTGAATTTTTAAAACACTACCAAAAGTTTTATAGATTCTTAAGGGAATGCCATTCAGAAATTGTCGCTATTTAGACTTTACTAAAGATTTTTATGTGTCAAAGTCCATACTATATGGACTCCAAAAGTACATTAACACTTGGTTAAAGAACAACATAGAGACAGAAAGGAATACAAATTGTACAGTTTATTAAATTTTTACAAAATCGGTGCAACTGGGTAACCACCAGGTAGATAAACAAATAGAACACCAAATGTCCCCTGTGATCCCTTCTAGTCACTGCCTTCTAAAGGAAATCTGTTATGACTCTATCGCCATTAATTTGTCTATTCTTGAACTTTATACAAATGTAATTACGCAGTATGTACTTTTTTCTTTACCATTTTTGCAACTGTATTCTCTCAGTATTTTTTGCAATAATTATTCACGTTGTTACATGTAGCAGTAGTTTGTTCATTTTTATTGCCTTATAGTATCACATAAATGTGTATGTGTTTGTCTATACACATACCACAATTTATTGATTGATTCTACTGTTGATGGACATTTGTGCTAAATTATTGTAGGAGTATTTTTAGTACATAAAATTAAAGTGGAAAGTTAAAATGAGAAATTTTTCACTTAATATTTATATATTAAAGTTGTTACATATAGTGCTACTATGCACATTTTCATATATGTGTTTTGGTGAACGTATGTATGAATTTCTATTTAAATCTAGGAGTAGAATTTTTGGATTATAGGTAATGACAAATAATTTTCCAAAATCTTTGTTCCAATTTGTATCCCTTCTGGTAGTGTATGAGAGTTCCCTGATTCACAGCCTCGCCTCAAGGTCAAGAAGATATTATTTTGTGGTTATTTTTTTAGAAACTTTATTGGCTTACCTTTTGTATTTAGTTATAAAATCAAGAATTCATTTTTTGTGTACTGTATAATTTAAGAATCATGATTTAATTTTTCATATAGATAGCCAATCAACATCATTCATTGGAAAGAACATCCTTTCCCTGCAACACTGGAATTACCTTCATCAAAATCAAGTGATCATGTATGTAAAGGTTTTTTCTGGAATCTGGACTCTTGTCTTATTTGTCTATTCATCTTTGTGCAATGTGTATGTTAACATTCAGACTTTCTGAATTACCAAAACTATATAGTAGATAACAGATAATATAATCTTGGCAGTGTAACTCCCCCAGCTTTGTTTTTCTAATTTAAGATTGCTTTGGTGATTCTTGGCCCTCTAAACTTTCCATAGAACTTTTAGAACTAGCACATCAATTTCTAAAACTTCTGGCTATTTTTTAATTACAATTGTGTTGACTGTATATGTCAGGTTAGGAATTGAAATTCCTATAATATATAATCTTTCAGTTTATGAACAAATATGATATATATCCACCATTACATTTGTTTAAATATTCTTTCATTTCTCTTGATAACGTTTGGTAGTTTTCTGTGTAAAGATCTTGCACATATTTGATTAGCTTTATTCTCAGGATTTTTATTTTGTTTTGTTTTGATGCCTTAAAAATGCATTTTTTATTTCAGTTTCTAATTGTTGCCAGTATACAAAAAAAAAAATTTACTTTTGCATATTGACCTTATAATCAGTCATCTTACTAAAACAGATACTCTCTTGAAACATATGCATCAACACATACATATGTGTGTCTGTGTGTATAGACTGGCCCCCAGCTGCAATCAGAACATTTTCAGGGGTAAATTATCATTTGTGTCATTGCCTTCTTGTACAAACATTAAATATTCCTAGCTTCTGGGCTTTGAGTTATCTGTTAACTCTAAGTATCAGCTAGATAAGAACTAAGAGAGGCATTTAGTCATTAGCACCATTACAAAATATATCCTCTCATCAATTCAGGTGCAAATTTTTTTCAAAAATTTTTATCTTTTCTTAAACTTTTTATTTTGAAATAATTTCAAATTCACAGAAAAGCTGGAAAACTACTCCTGCCATCGTCATACTCCCAGTCTATTGGCTTCACATCCTAGCCAAGGATTAGGAACAAGTTGAGATGTTAAGACAAAGAGGAGAATAAAAGAAGTATTAAGAGAATTTAATTATTTTATCATTGACTAGGAACAATGTCTGAATTCAAACGTTATTCTGAATTTGGGAGCTTCATAATGACCATTAATTTACTGCAGTCTAATAGTATAGTCTCGTGTAGTTCAAAACACTGCAAGAAATTAGAGATTCAAGAAAGAGGAAATGCAAATGGACAATATGCAGACATTTGAAAGATGCTCTGCCTTATTAGTATTTAGAGAAATATAAAATGACTTTACCATAAGATTGATTAAAATTAAGTTGAGTGACAACAGTCAGGGATGACGAAGGTTTAAGGAAATAGACTCTCTCACAAACTGTTTCTGGGACTGAAAGTACAACCTTTTCAGATGATGATATAAACAAGCAAACAAAAACAAACAAAAAGAAACCTGCTAGGACATAAATACCTGTACTAGGACTCCCACTAAAGCATTACCATGGGAAAAACAAAAAACAAAACAAAACTCCCTAATTATATAACAATAAGAAAATAGTTGAACAAATTATGGTATATTTATTGACATAATTCCATTTTTGAAAAGTGTGTGTATTTGTATATATGTGTGTGTGAATATTTTTGAATAAAATTAAGAAAAAAATGTAAAGATAGATAGGCATTAAACTGTTGATTGTAGTTACCTATGGGGATTAATATCTTAAGAATAGAAGCCTGCAGAGGAGGCCATTCACTTATTACTTTAAGTCTTAGAATTGTAGGTGAGTTTTGTTGGTTTCATCAAAAGATAAAACAAGATACTGTAAGAGTAACAGATATTCCTATAGTCTATATCGTTATCTTTATAAGTTTATAATTTGGTGAAAAATATATAAATAATCACACATTGATATTGCCTTTTATAAATGATAGAGAAAAAAATCTAATGGATAATCAAGAAGGTGTCATTTGGGATTCTACCAGCCAGCTGATACTTAGAAGCATCTAAAACTAAAATTTTAATAAAGTGGAAAAACAGACCCTTAGACTATTCATCTTGTTACAGTATTTCTCATACTAAACACATTTCGAAGGCCCACCTTGATTTTATTTTAGTTTCTCACTTCTTATAGTAATGATTTTTTAATTGAATTATAGGGGTGTGTCAGTAAGATGACCAGTGTCAGGTGCATGGAGCAGACATACCCCCAGAGGACTAACTCTAACAGTTAGAGAACATTGATATATTTATGCTTCTGTGAATTTCATGTCAGCCCTGAATTGTGCAAAACTGAGCTCCAAGCTAAAAGTTCTATAACAGCACTTTAAAAAAAAAAATGATTCATTCGTTTCATAGTCATATTAAAATTCCTGTCCTTTGATTTTTCGAATATAAAATATCTTTTCAAATACCAAAAAGTCTGGTCCACATAATTGATCTATCAATGCTATTTGTTTTAAATATAAATACTGTATTTTAAACATGCATACATATGAATACTACACATCTAGGTTAGAGATGGATAGAGACGATAGATAGATTGATAATAGATTAACTAGAGCATAGCTAATCTGAAACTTTTTAGCTCCTATTTTACTTTCCTATGCCTTAATATATCAAATTGAGTTTTGACTTTTAAAACTTTTTAAATAAAGAAAAATAATTGATACATACTCAATAGCTATTTTATTATTAAATTCTAAGAGAAATTCTGAAAAGATCTCTACAAATGTGTTAGGATGCACAGATTTCATAACTATGGAAAAAAAATCAATAGATATTTCAAAGAAGAAAAAGGAAAAGTGGAAAATTTTTTTTCATAAAATGTCAGGAGGTTGTGTTTGTGTTGATGAGAAACATTATCTTACCAAAGAATCCTAGTATCCTCATTTCCATTTATATAGGAAATTGATTAATACTTAACTAATTGGCACATGCAAATGGGGATTAACTGAATTCGCTTTTCTTCACAACTCAACGACTGTAATTTAGATCCTTACTTAGATTTAAATCTTTTATTATTTTTAAGGTAATCATCTTCCTGTTGTTAGAAATAAAATATCAAAGCACCATGCTAATTATAGCTTATTTGTGTCTCACAAATTAGCTAATTACCGTTACTGAAAAGTAAATGTACAGTGAGCAAAGTTGAAACTCCTGAATTGGTGTCACGCCTTTTGTACTGTACAGTGGTGAGACACATGCTACTGAATTCCACTGGGTCAGATACACTTTAGAGCTAATGACTATAGTTAGATATTCAGTTTTACTTCAAAGAAATAGCTTAGATGTTTCAATGCAAGAACATCTGCGAACTTTTTGGAATTAGCTCTCTTAGGTAGATAAGAGATGTGAGGAGGTGGGAAAACAGAAAAATGTGCATGGCCAGGAAAGCAATCCTTTAAGTAAAATCTCAGAAAGTCTCCAGGCATGCACGACTTGTTTGAGAAACTCTATAAAATCAGTTGTATTCATGGTTTTGTATTAGCTGACTAATATATTTCAAAACCTAAGATGCTGGCAATAATAATTCTTGAGGTTCAGGGCAAGAATCCTGTTTAGCAGTTGATTTTAGTGGGAAATGGCTAAAATCCAACAGTTTCTGAGAAGTCTAAACCTAATTTATTCAGGTACAAATTTAATCTATGGTTGGATAGTTGCATAGAATCAGAGGAACAGCCTTTAGTAAGCAGTGATGTTGTCATTATCAGAAGTATTGGGAACAAGATTTGTCCATGTTCATTTGTACATCGAATATTTATTAAGCGTCTATTATGTGTCAGGGACTATACTACAATCTCAATACCTAAGAGTGAGAAAGACTGGTGAGATTATGACCTCCCCAAAAGCACATACAGGAACAGGAGACAGAACATAAATAAGCTAATTGAATATTGTGATAAGTGCAACAAATATTAATAAAAAAACTGAGAATTGAGATAGCGCGGAAGTCAAAAGATTGATAAACAAAAAGATCTGGTCATGGAAGGAACAGAGGAAAGTCATTTCACTCAGATGTTCTAAGCTGCAGAAGGGACTGATGTGTTCAAGGCACTGAAGGTGATTATGCCTTAAGCATAGCAAATAGTGAGCAAGAGAAAGAACAATACAAAATGAAGTTGCAGAAATAGGGGAAGAGCAAGGTCACACCAGGCCTGGTAGACCTTGGTAAGAAGTTGACTTTTTAAGTTCAACAGTAAGATTTGAAAGCTTTTAATCTAGGGAATAATATGAACCCAGTTTACATTTTGGAAGGTCAGTTTTGGATTAGCTGAGAAAGAGGTCGTGGAACAGCGAGAGTGGAAGCTGTTAGACCTATGAAGAGAGTATTCTGTATCCTAAGTAAAAGATGTAGTGGTCTTATCTCTAGCAGTAGATAGAGAGGAATAGACTCAAGATGTAGAGTCAGCAGAAATCACCAATGGATCGGAGTTGGGAGATGAATTAAGAGAAGTGTCATACACACACGACATGAGCAACTGGGTAAACCATGGTGCCCTTTGGTAGGAAAGAAAACCCCGGGTCTAGTCAGGGACACCAAAGAGCCTTCAGAGTGATGGATCAAGGCAGTCTTTGCCACCCAAGAACAAGACTTAATTCTAATTCACACCGACAGGAAGTGGAAGCTGCTATGATTCTCTTTGCCCAGAAATTACAGTGAAGTGGGGTGAGGAATGAGGGCAGGGCTAAGAAGAGATGGGAACATTGGTGGAGGCACTTGTGGGAAGCATTTGGAATGGGCATAAGCTGGGCATGTAAGGTAAAGGGCGTATGAATCCAGAAGTTCAGGACCATCACATGGGTCCACCATACTCCATCGGGGAAAATGTGACAGGGGCCTGATATTTATATATCTTGGTTACCATAAGCCCAGGTTGGATCTGAAGGGCTCACACTTTGAAGCACAGGCAAACTTTCTGAAACTTTAAAGGGTGTTGCAGATTGTTATTTGTGAGAATATTAAGGTCTTGGATCATTCACATGACTCCAACTTTACCACAACGTAGCCCCAATGCCACATCTTAACTGGCAGGGTCTCTGGAGTAGCTCTCTCAGTAAGACATAGTCTCACCCTAATCAAGAAACTTCAGACAGGGTCTTGCTCTAATCAGAGAAAACCTCAGACGTATTTGTTATATGAACAGTTTGGTTTCAGGGTTCTCATCTCTCAGTATCCTCCTTTCCTCATTTGCAGTCTCCTCCCCCTTCATAAGGCATCCATCCAGCTGCCTCCAATAAATAGTTCCTTGCTGTTTTCCATCAGCCAATTGGACAATGCAGCACACTCTACATTTGTCCTTTCTGTCTAAAAAGAAAAAAATCTAAATCTAATGAATAAAAATGTATGCATCCAGTGTTCATCCCTCTATAGCCTTTCCAGATAATCTAATAAACTAATCTCTGTTCATATTGATAATGGTTTAAATCACAGCAGAATGTTAGCAGTGGCCTTCTGGAGAAATACAGGTTAACCAAATGTTAAGGGCTTTTGCTGGGAACAGCAGCTGCATGTAAATGGAAAGCAAGCTCTCTACATCCTTAAAATTATACCAAAGAGAGGGTTACCTCCCCCTGCTTTGCAATGAATTTTAGGCTTGAAAGTAAGCTTTCCAAATCACAGAATGCCTGTTTGAAGAAAGAAGGCTTGCCTCAAATAAAGAGAAGGTTTTCAATCATCATGTGAATACATAGAAAAAAAAGTTTTTACTGGAAAGGGAGCAAAACTTTCATCTTTGACCCAGTGTCCCACAGAGTGGAAAACGTTTACTTGGAGATTCCATGCACAGGTCAATGAACCACAGAAGCCAAAATCAGTTCTTAAAAACAATAACACTAACCACAAGCCACCCAAGAATCAGAGACACTTTTATATAGACCAGTTTCTTCCCTCACATGCTCATTTTCAAGGCCACATGAGTTGGGGGGAAATTGTGCATCCCTGGTAAAGTGGTTTTTAGTATATACGTGAATGTGTTTTAGTCCTGACATTTTCCAGTGGGTAAGGGCAGGGAGGAAAAAAACATCAAGGAAAAGAAAGGTTTAACTACTGCAAATTTTAATGTACAAAAAAAAAAAAAAAAAAAATTGCCACCATCTTCAAAACTTGAGAGAATGCTAAAGAGCAAACTTCATTTTTGACATTTATACTTTAATTCTCATTACCTAAATGAAGGGGATATTGTTCAAAAAGAGCACAAAATAGCCTTATGATAAAATATCTCAGCCTAAAAGATTAGTTATGCATGCTAACTTTAATACCTGACTGCTTCTTAGCAGTCACTTCTTTCAACCCTTGACTGCAGGAAGCCTTCCCTGAGCACCGTAAATCATTTGCGCTTTTTGCTTTCTGCTAAAATTACAGCCTTATTTTCTAGCCGCTTTGTTCATTACATCTCTCCTCAAGTCAACACCTCAGCCAATATTTTACTTCTTTTATATACTTTAATATAGAATCATTTAAAACTCTAATGAATAAATGAGCAAATAATTGACTAAAAGAACAAATAAATGAACCAAGTCCATTAACTGCCGTAAATCCAAATAAACAGCTATTTTAGTTAAGTGTTATCATTTGATTTACAAGAGGATTAATCAGATAACTCTCTTCTCTAGGTGCCTATTAGATACTCTGGAAAGTTCTTTCAACCAGTAAGGTATGCGGAACTAGTCATTTACTGAATAATGCCTTGTATATGTGAAAAGTCATGTAACGTTTATTCTTTTATAATCGGAAAGCAGTTAAGGCTCTGGGGAGTAAAAACTGCCTTTTAGAACTATGGCAGTAATCAGCAATGAGCTACTTTTCTAATTTTGTGGATTCATAAGAGAAAATGATTATCTTTTGTAAAATATTAATAATACCAAATATACTCGAATGGTTGGTAAGTCCAATGAAATTCCTTATTCATTCTTATTTCAATAAAATGCTATTTTTAAAGGAGAGTACATAAATAATATCTTAATATTCTTAAGTGACAAACTGCACTTAATAAATTCTAGAGTATCATTAGTATTATCCTCTTCAAAAGCATTAGCTCACTTAATTCCCACAATAGACCTAACATGAGGATATTATAATTATACCTAACTTAGAGATGGGGAAACTGAAGCACAGAGAGAAAAAGCATCTTGCCCAAGCTAATTAAGGTTAAAGCTGAAATTTGACTCAATTCTGTTCAATTTCTGAGCTCAATCTTATAATCCTTATAATATATTCTTTTTCCTCATGCATAACCATGTGAAAGAATGTAAGTTCCACCAAGGCAGGTTTACTTGTCTGTTTGGTACATCCATGTCTAACAAATGCTTATATCAATGCCTATCACATTTAGTGTGCACTCAATAAAGATTTGCTAAATGAAAAAATGATAAATAATAAGGATTATCCTAGATCAATACTATGTCAATACTCTCAAATTAGTTCCTGACTCAGTTAAGTTAGTTTTTTGCTTTTTATTTTTTATGAATCTGTCACAAGTTTTTTGATTTGAGGTTACCATGAGGCTTGCAAAAAGCCAGTCATTTTAAACATATGACAACTCTGCTTACAAACAAACGAACAAGGAAAGAGAAATCTAACAAAATTCTGCCCTTTAACTCCATCCCACGCCCCTGCTCTTCAACTTCTTGTTGTTTCCACCCCTATCTTTTCATACTTCTGTCTCTCAGAAAGTTGTTGTAGCTATTTTTGATAGGTTTGTCTTTTAGTCTTCCTACTCAAGATATAAGTAATTTATACACCACAATTACAGCAATAGAGTATTCTGTATTTGTGTACTTACTGTTACCAGTGAGTTATATACCTTCAGATGATTTCTTATTGTTCATTAACATCCTTTTCTTTCAGATTGGAGAACCCCTTTCAGCATTTCTTGCAGGGCAGGTCTGGTGTTGATGAAATCTCTCAGCTTTTGTTTGTCTTGGAAAGTCTTTATTTCTCCTTCATGTTTGAAGGATATTTTTGCAGGATAGAATGTTCTAGGGTTAAGGCATTTTTTTTCCTTCAGCACTTTGAATATGTCATGCCACTCTCTCCTGGCCTGTATGGTTCCCACTGATAAGTCTGCTGCCAGACATATTGGAGCTCCTCTGTGTGTTATGTTTTTTCTTTTTTCTTGCTTCCCTTAGGACCTTTTCTTTATCCATGACCTTTGGGAGCTTGATTATTAAATGCCTTGAAAAGCCTTGTTTGGGTTAAATCTGCTTGGTGTCCTATGACCTTCCTATAACTGAATATTGATCTTTTTCTCTAGGTTTGCAAAGTTCTCAGTTATTATTTATTTGAATAAACTTTCTACCCCAATGTTTCTCTCTCTACCTCCTCTTTAAGGCCAATCAATAACTCTTAGGTTCACCTATTTGAGGGTATTTTCTAGATCTTGTAGGCATGCTCCATTCTTTTTTATTCTTTTTTTTTTTTTCTTTTTTCTCTTCTGTCTGTGTATTTTCAAATAGCCTGTCTTTAAGCTCACTAATTCTTTCTTCTGCTTGGTCAATTCTGCTGTTAAGAGACTTAAGCATTTATTAGTTTGTCAATTGAATTCTTAAGTTCCAGAATTTCTGCTTGTTTTTATTATTATTTCAATCTCTTTGCTAAATTTCTCTGATAGGCTTCTGAATTCCTTATACGTGTTGTCTTGAAGTTCATTGAGCTTCTTTAGGACATCTATTTTGAATTCTTTGTCTGAAATGCCACATATCTCCATCACTCCGGGCTTGGTCATTGGTACCTTATTTAGTTTGTTTAGTGAGGTCATATTTTCCTGGATGTTCTTGATGCTTATGGATGTTCATCGATGTCTGGGCATTGAGGAGTTAGGCATTTATTTTAATCTTCAGTCTGGACTCGTTTAACTCTGTCCTTCCTGACAAGGCTTTTCAGATATTCAAAGGGAATTGAGTGTTGTGACCTAAGTCTTTGGTCACTACAGCCCCATTAGCACTGGAAGTGCTCCAAACCCAGTAATGCTGTGACTCTGGCAGACTCCTGGTCATACTGCCTTGCTGGACTTGGGTAAGGTATGGGAGAATTCTCTGGATTGCCAGGCAAAGTCTCTCACTCTCTTCCTCCACTCCCTGTGCTGGGCTGTTGGAGTTGGGGGAGGAGTGATTTGGGCACTCCCTCATGGCCAGCAATGCCAGGTCACACCTGAGGCCAGCCGAGTTTCACCCAAAGCCAGTGGTGACTGTTGCCTGGTTACCTATAATGTTTATTAAAGGCCCAAGAGCTCTTTAGCCAGCATGCATTGAATCCTACAGGGACTTAGTCCTTTCTTTTAGGGCAGCATGTTTCCTCCTGGACCATGGGGGTAGGTCCAGAATTGAGAATTGCCATCCAGGAACTAAGGCCTGGACTCAGGGGCTTCAAGAGTCTGCTTGGTACTTTGTTTTACTGTGACTGAGCTGGTACCCAAGATGCAAAAGAAAATCCTCTGAGCTCTTCTCTTTCCTTTCCCCAAGTGGAAGAAGACTCCCTAAGCTGCACTGCCTGTAGTCAGGGGTTGGGGAGATGTGTGACACAAGCATTGGCTTGACTGTCTCACTGGGTCACATGAACCCCAAGTTCACTGGCTCTGAGCCACCACAGCTGCAGGAATTGCCCAGGGACTATAGCCTTTGTGGCCTGACTACCTGGTGAATTTAGTCAGGCCCCAGGCAGCTTCTTGTCAGCCAGTGATGGGGCTAACCAGAACTAAGGTTCCAGAGCAGAGGATTTCTCTCTGGCCAAGTTGGTCTAAATGCTGCCTCTGCAGGTGCTGGCAGAATTCTGCCTTGTGCTGTGTTCCCTGGTGCCAGGGCAGCCCTGAGTTTCAGTGCAAAGTCCCACAATCACTTCACTCTCCCCGGGATACACAGACTCTCTCTCCACTGGGCGCACTGGCTTGGCACAGTGGGGTGGTGGGGGAGGGGTGGCAGAGGCAATGCAAGACTGTCTTTTCTGCCCTTTTTCATGCCTGTCTCCTTGATACAATGTTAAAACCAGGTAGTATGATTGCTGACCAGAAACAAAAAAACTAGTTAAGATGTATTGTAACAGAGCAGTTCTCTCTCCTCCCATAGATATGGAAGGGTAATATTGACAGTGGGGAATATGTAACGAGAGAATGGCCTAAAAAAATGGCAAAAATGTTTTTTGTCTCATTAAGACCTCACTCGCTCTTTTTGAGAACCAAAACCTGCATCTCTGTCTCAGGCCAGTGGTCAGGAGGGGAAATGTTTTTTGTTCTTTGTGCTACAGGAGATGACTCAACAGAAAGGTCCCTGGGGATGGAAGTTTCCCAGGTGGGCAGAGGTCACGAGATTGTCTTCCCTGGAGATGGGAGGATCAGAATCATCAACCGTAGTTGAACAGCAATTGCCTGAAACTGAATGGCGTCCCTTTAAAAACTCTGTATTTCTGCTTATTATGGGGAAATTGGTACTTTGGGATGGGAATCTGCCATTTTTCTCATTTGTCAGCAAATTAATAAACTCCTCTTTCCTTCTCCTAAACCACTTGTCCTTATTTGTCTGATGCAGCCTTGGGGACAAGTGCTGAGATTTTGGTAGCAGTATGAAGTTAGTTAAAGTAGAATTCCTCCTGTCAATTATTAAGACATGTTTTGGTAGATGCCTCATCATCTACATAGAGTGGAACTTTTTAGAACATCAATAGTAGGCTATATAATTTATGATCTCTCTCTAGCATTTATGATAAATGTTAAAACTCAATACAATATGCAAATAACTGCTGAGAAGGCGTTTAATGTACTGAACCAGAAAATTTATGAATATAGGTTCTTTGAGCCAAATGAACTGTTTGTTCACATTTTTTTAATAGTTTTGGTAAAACGTGCCATGCATATTATCTCAGCTACATTTTTATTATTTCATATAGTCAAAGCATATAAAAAGGGTGGCATACATAGAATAATAAAGCTGTTAGATATCAGCAGCTTAAATGGCTATTTTGTAGATTATATTCAATTAACTTTCTATTGTTTGTGCAATTATACCTTGTTCTTTCTTACCTCCATAAATTTTCTCATGCTATTCTTCTGCTTAGAACACTTTATTTTCTTCAATTATCCAACTTAACTGCAAGGCTCAGGTAGTTCGAACATCTTTTCCATGAAGATATTCTGAAGAAAAATATTGAATTAAAAGTTTGGGAGTAATCTAAGAAATAATTATAATATATGTAATATATTATAACATATATAATATATATTATAATACACATATATATTAAGAAATAATCCATCTCTACCAGCCTGAATTTATACATAAATTTTCCCTCTACTACCAATTGGTATTCAAACCTATGCTCACACATCTCAAGAGACAAAAAGTTCTGAGATCATAATCCAGGAAGTAAGACTCCAAAGTCAAGGCATTTATCCCTAAGCTAGATAGATATAAATAGATAGATGATAGATAGATAGATAGATAGAGATATCACATATACATAACTAAAGGCATTTAAAATTATGAAAGGACATGAAGCACTTTCTTGGCCAAGATTTGTCTGTGAAAGCTTCATTTTGGAGGTCTGCTACAGCAAGGCCTTGAAGAACATGTAAAATTTGAATAGGCAGAAAACAGAAGAAAGGCTTTTTTAGACAGGAGAAAGACCATGTGACAGTTTTGGAAAACCTAAATTTAGGTAATTAGAAGAAAAATAGGCTACTGACAGCAAGAGAGAAATAAAGTTGGAGTCATAAAGTGATAAAAGAACTTCAATGCCAAAGGAATGAGTTAGTACTTTTGAGATAATCTTTAAAATATACTTAGTTCTTGGCCAGGCATGGTGGCAGATGCCTGTAATCTCAGCACTTTGAGAGGCCGAGGAGGGCGGATCACTTGAGACCAGGAGTTCAAGACCAGCCTGGGCAACATAGCAAAATTATTTGAGTGTGGTGGTGTGCTAGTCCCGGCTACTCCTGAGGTGGGCTGAGATGGGAGGATCCCTTAAGCCCAGGAGTCTGATACTGAAATGAATTATGATGGTGCTACTGAACTCTAGCCTAGGTGAAAGAGTGAGACCCTGTCTCTAAGAAAAAAAAAAAAATTAAAGCTATACTTACTTAGTTCTTAAGTATGGGAAGAGCATGATGAAAGTGAGTTTGTTTATCATCAGTATTCACCTCTTATTTTTCCTCTCCATCTAAATCATATCTTTTCTTCAAGGCAAAAAACAAGACCAGTCAGAAGTTATTTGCAGGAATCATTCTGAAGACAAAAATTTCTAAGAAATCAACTCTAACCAATAAAAATCTGAATTTAATTATATGAGGAAAAATAAACACTTGCGTAAAATAAAAATAAGTGTTAGACCAGGCACAGAGTAAATGCAGAAAAACTCACTTATGAAAAAATACATTTTTTCAGGCAATAAAACCTAGCCCCTGCTTATACGGTGGAAAACCTCAACCTACATCCACTTTGTCAGTATTACAGGGTAGTTTTAATTATTGAGACTCCAGAGACTTCCCTCATGTAAGGAAAATATTACTATAGATATAGGATATCAACTTTCACCTTATATATTATAACACATAGGAGTTATTTTCATGGGTTTTTCAGCATGGGGGAAAATACTTTCAAACAAATTACTTTCCAGCTTAGAATATTTTCCTGTACATCAGGGGCCAGCACAATAACTTCGAATGCTTTGTGGAGTGAAGTACAGGAAATTCTTTCATCTTTGAGTTGGCATGTTTCCTGTTCTACACCATAATATCATACTTAGCATTGGTTGGGTAAGCCCAGGCTGGCCGTGCCTCTGCCCTCCACAAACCACAGCTACGACCATATTTATCTTATTTGGGAGGCAAAGTTCAAGTAAAAGGTTCTCAGATCAGGGTCAAAGGCATTAGCAGGTTGGCAAAATTGATTGTGGTGAAGTATTAACAGAAATGTCCTTTGTAAAATACCATAAAAGCAAAATGTTCATTTACTTTGTGTTTTGGTTTAAAAATAATTTCCTATGGTAAACCAGTTCCTCCCTAAATACCAATATCACATAGTAACTAAATTCACCAAATCAAACAATCTTTGAATCCTTTTGTTTTCTGCATTGTATTTCTTTACCAAGCCAGTAACCATTGACTTCTTACACAGTTTTAGAATTTAAATATCACATATTCTCATATATTCTAAATATCTTTATGGATCTGGGGTTGATTTTTGTCATCAAGCAATATTAAGATGGAATTCTTCCTAGAGAGAATATTTTTGTTCTACTAATCAGTAAAATGTTAAAATCTATTTAGAGTTGCATGAGAATCCATACCAGCTTACATACATAGAAAGCTTAGTAATTAAAGTACCAGAATGTCATCATTAAAAAAAATTGTTTTATGTTACATTTTAAGGAACTGCTCCTTACCTCCCAAGATACAATTACACAATGTCTTAAACCTAGCATATGCTCAATAACTACTTATTCATAGATGTATTGTTTCATTATGTGCTAAGAGAAAACATAGTAAGAAATCAAAGTCAAATAGATATTATTTATTTTCAGGAATATGTACACTTACTTCAGGGATATGAACACAAAAAGAAATGTTGCTGTCTACCTTAAATGGATAAGTTATAAAGTCAGAACATAGTATAAATAAAAGCATTACAAATAAGTAAACAATTTTGGCTTATCATCATTTGACCATTTTGGTTTTTTTCAGGCCCTGATAAAAATTTATGGTTAACACTCAAAGATTATTGTAGAATGTATTCTAAAAGTAGACTTCCAGACTCAAAAATAACCTAGAAATGGTCATGAGTCCTCATCACTTATTCTGACAAAAGCGATCATACACATATTCCTATTTCACTTTCAGTTTAGCTTCACATTTTATTTAAAAACTAACAAATCTCCCTGCATTCCTTGGGAGAATCATTAACCATCACTAAATAAATAATCTCAGGTGCAAGAGTTAAATCATCTTGACTACATAGAATTGCCCATCTAAGAAGCAGTTCACTCACAAATCAATACCTGCAATTCAGGCCTTCGGTCCTTCAGATTTTCCCTATGAGGTTCTGCTTGTTTTCTGGGTCTGTGATGTCTCAAGACACAGGCTTCTACTATGTCCAGCCACTTGAGATTTTGTGGTACCTCAGTTTCAGGTACTCTTAAAGATTACAGGTACCATATATACTTCTCAGAAATATGCATGTGAATCTTCTATTACATGCACTTAAAGAAAGTCTGGGGAAATTCTAGTGGAAACCACTATTTGAGCAACTTCAATTAAAAACATTTGAACTAACAATATGTTGAAAGATGTGAAAGGATTTTTTTTCTTTTTTTTTTTTTACCAAAAGGCTTCCAAACAGAGCAATATTGGCAAAGGAAACAAGAAACAAAATTTGTAGTGTTTAATAACTGCCTAATATTTTTAAAATAAATGTGAAGACAAGGTTTTCCAGAGGATGGAGTTTGTAAAATTTTTCAATTGACAGAGTGGTTGAGTTGGATAAAGAGAAAGGGGGTAAAAAAAGTTAAATTTCCCAACGAGGAAAGCATTTCCAATTTGAAAGGGGGATATTAGTTAGATTTTCTAAAGGTAAAAATCAACAGATTTTTCCTTCTGGAACTACAAGCTACCAGTAAATTTGCCTATTAAGGAAGCATTTGAAATTTGGAAGACAATATAAGTAAAAAATGTTTGGTGGTAGAATCGACAGACATTTCCCCGTTTTCTTCCTGGAACCATCAGATACCCAGTTGTTGAAGCCAGATCCTGAGACTTCATCCTGGACTCTTTTCTGTCTCTCATCCTCTACACTTAATACATCATCAAATTCTAAATGTCTTGAACCTATCCGTCATTTCCCACATCCTCAAAAGAATTCTTCTCTGCCACTCCTACATCATCAATATTTCTCACTGCCCCTCATCCCTTTTTTCATTTCATTTCCTTCTGTCTTTGAAGTTATACTTTGAATATGTTTTTAAATTTCAAATAAGATAATGTCAAGCTTATGTTTAACATTAATCTCATCTTCCAATGCTCTTCCAAAAGAACTTTCTAAACACATTGCTCTTATCATGTTTTCCCAAAGACATTATGCTTTTGTGTCTTGAAAAAAAAAGAAATTCTTCTTTCTTTCTTTTCTTATTGCCTAACACGTTTCTACATATCAATATGCAGTTCAATTGTCACCTCACTCTGTAATGACCTGGCTTGTGTTCTCCACTCACCAGACCTTGAGTGCCCAAAAAGAAAGAATTATTTCTTAGTCAATTTTGTGTATGAATGCACAATGTCTGTAATGGATACATGTTGAATAAGAGTTCTAGGATTGAAAGAGTGAAATCAATGCTGTCCACCTGCCTAGAAGCAAAGCCTGAGAATTGGATTTCCATGCAAGGGATTCCTTACAAGAGTTCTCTCAGGAGAAACCCACATGGTGGTGAGGAAAAAAGAACCAGGCAGAGGAAGAAGCTAAACAAATGTGTCGTTTAGCTGAGGTCTAGCCCCAGCATAGCCCCACTGGGAGCTCTAGAGCACTAACGTCCTGCCAGAGTTGTGTCTCTTTCAGCCAAGAGGGTCAGGCTTTGGGGACCTCTGTGTGAGTCAACAGGTGCGCTTTGCCAATGGTTGGAGGGCAGTGGTGATGGAAAGAATAAACTCCCAACATACCATTAACTGTACAAAGCCACACTAAGGACTTGAATGAATTGTAGTGCAATTACACTGTAGTAGTAGTGCAGGGGTTCTTCCAAAGGAAACTTCTAGGCAGCTAAAACAGGAGAAGAGTCCCACAGAAATTTAAGTTTTACTATCTAGTGCTAACGACACATTAATATATATAATTGGAAGACATACCAATTCTCCAGCAAATGCTAAAAATGTTTCCTAAAAATATTCACTTTTTAAACTTACCATAAATCACTTTTTTTTTAATTGGTGTAGGGGAATCCTATGTGTTATATCTGAGATTTGGTCCTCATTAACCTCATCATACATGAGAGCAAATAAATGGTTGGTCATCAAACATGCTGAAGGCCTTATGAAGCTGTTAAGTCTGTGTGAGGCTTTATAATATTTCCTGGACAATTGAAACAAAATAAATGGTATATTATCATATTCCAGGCATTTATCTTAGGATAGAAGCATTTTAAAGGTTTGCATTTGCCGGCCAAAGAAACATTTTGAAAACACAGTTATTAATATTCATGCAACATTTATACAGCCTGGACACATACAGATACGCAAGACAAATGGAAATTATTTTTCAACCACATTTTAGTATCTTTTCATAATTAGTGCATTATAGTAAATAATTATTCCAAATATTTTCTAAAATGAATAATATGTGATGTCAGAGAACACTGGAGATAAAACTAAATCCCCAAAACAAATTTTTCTTCTAGGTTGCAAATAAACAAGACAGAAAATTCCTGCTAAAACACATGGAAATTTTAATCAATAGCAAAGCAAAGATATATGTAGCAATAAGTAGCTGCTGACCTTCTAAAATTCGATTTTTGCACATTTTCTGTTTATTGTGCTAGATTCTGACCACACAGCCCTATTAAAATCATTGCATATTAAATTAAAGAGATTTCTACTTGCTTAAAGCTAATTTTGAGAAGAGTTTGTGAAAGTACAATGGCATCATGTGGCACATTAGTAATGGTATGAAAATATACACAAGAAATGTCAGAGGAAGTCATGTGTAACTGAGGGCAGAGAAGAGTGCATATTAATTCAGAGAAATTTGGCCCCACTCCAAGGATTTTTACAATCCCTAGACGATTTTTAAGAAGTTCTCAAAATTGGATCACACATTTAAAATGGAAAAAACAACTAACTGCTTCCAACTCAGGTATGAAACTAAAGATAAGGAAATTCAGGCAGCCCTTGGCAGGGTGGTTTGAGCAGATAAAAATGGAAAATGTTCAAACCCTTTGACTGTAGGAAACTCTCAACATTTGCATTTTGTTTCATTTTATTCTTCAGGCAGTATATTAACGCACAGGGGATTACTATTACAATTTTCATTAACATCGAATGCTCTAGATTCCGGTTGAACACATAATGTATTATTGAAACCTTGATTTCTAATTTTTAATGGTTGAGAAAGCAAATGATTATACTCTTCTCTGAAACAATTTTTAAAATGACCTTCTATTAAATCAGCTATACAAAAAAGAAGTAATTTAGTAATAAGAACCAAAATCAGGCTGTTTCTATCCCTATGAATCGAGGAAATGGGTGAAAAGGAACAATAAAATGAGCTGGAGTCTTCAAACAAATAGATTTTGATTCACTAATACTGAGGCAAAGGTACTGGTGGAGTGGAGAGAGCTTAGAAAAGGATTATTTGGATAAATTAAATTTCAGACAAGTGGAGATTTGATCCTTCAACTTTTGGAACTTTCATTTTAATCATTTTACGAAAACATTTCTAAAATATGTTATACTTTTCATTGCTATTTTATTTAAAGAAACTGAGCTTACTGACCTTTCCTTATTGAGTTAGGATTATTTA
This sequence comes from Indri indri, assembly GCA_004363605.1. Classification (NCBI taxonomy): domain Eukaryota; kingdom Metazoa; phylum Chordata; class Mammalia; order Primates; family Indriidae; genus Indri; species Indri indri. The sequence goes on from RJWJ010008417.1 coordinate 27,299, forward strand.
TAGATGTTAGATATTTTTGTGTATTAAGAGAATTTTTAAATTTATCTCTAGACTGATCAAATATTGCTGTAACATTCAAATGTGGCAGAGTTACATGCTCAGAATTATTGAAGTATATTTCTCTTTTGCTAAACATCCCCGTAGCTCAATATTTTTCTGGTCGGTATTTCTTCCTTCTTTCACACACGAGCAGCTTTCTCATCCTGTAATGTATTTCACAATAGCTATCATTGCTTCTAATCTCAGCTGCCATTTCTCTTGTCTGTCCGTTTCTTCCCTTCTGCCCACATTACTTTTTTCTTTCTTATTTTCCTCTGCATTTTTTTAAAAAATTTGTATATGTCTTTACTTTCATTTGACAAGAACTGATTTCTAAAGCTAACACTATATAAGTGAATGCTATTTATTTTTTCTCCTGTAACTTTTGCATTGGCAACTTTTTTGGCAATTTTTGTTGCTGTTCCTGCTCAGTAGAGTTATTTTCAAATTATTTCTGGTTTTTTATTTTTAAGACAGTTGAGAATGCCAAACACCTGAGGGACTCTGTCTACAGTGACTAATTTTTTACCTTTTGTAATAATGTAAGTGTGTACTTTCCTCCAAGGGTTTTAAAGTATTTCCCAATTCTTTTCTTAGATAATTAAGTTTCCTCTTTTATTTTTTTTGTAAATGTTTCCAAAACGTTGTCCTGCATACTGAGGATTCGTAATAAAATATAAAAATACTTAAAGAAAATTTCTTTCCCTCCATTGTATTGCTTTTATCAGAAGAAAATATTCCTAAAAGATATCTGGGGGCGTGAATAACTCAGGGGTATCGTTTTAATTAAGAAGAATTTACTACACACCAGTCACATCCTCAGAACTAAACTAGATGTCGTTTAAAAGCAGGAAAATGACCCAGAGCCATGTTTGAGATTTTAAGGAATGCCAAAATAAGGTCATTTTCTCAGAGGTAGTTTTTTGCCTGAAATAAATTATATTTCATTGATTGATATTGGGCGATTAATTTATTGGTTGAGTTTTCTGAATGTTGTTAAGCACAGAATCATTTTGCCATAAAAAGAAAATACAGCATTACATTCCAAAAATAGTATTATTATTTAGACACATTGGTACTTTGATGTCTTGTTTCACTTCGGTGGCTTTTGTCATAAAATCCAACGCTATTGGCTCATTTAAAGGGCCTTTCAAATTTCGAAGCCGGTCCCTGCTTACCTGTCTGGCTTCTGTTTCATCCTCACCTCTAGCTCTATGTTCCAGTCTTACTGAATCCCTTTCCATCACATCACCTTGTCATATTTATTGTTTCTCTATTTCTTATTTTTAAGCTGATATGTGATAGATGTACATATTTTCAGTGGTACACATGATAATTTGATATATTCATATAATCAAATCAGGGTAATTTGCATATCAATCACTTTAAATATTTATTTTTTCTTTATTGTAAGAACATTCAAATTATTCCCTTCTAGTCATTTTGAAATGCACAACAGATTAATGTTAACTATAGTCACCCTGCTGATCTATTGAACACCAGGTCTTATTTCTTCTGTTTATTTGTTTGTACCCATCAATTAATCTGTCTTCTTGATTTCTTTCTATACTTTATTCCCTCTCTTTATTATCATTCTCCTACCTCCCACTTTCTTTGACTAACTTTGGTCCTTCAGATCTCAGTTTAGAAGCTATTTCTCTAAGAAACCTTCCATATGTCACCCCCACCCCCACCTCATTTCAGGCCAGAGTACATGTGGCATAATCTGGATTAAGGATGCATCACTATCTTGACTTTCTGCACGGTTTCTTCATTTCATAGTTAGCACAATCAGTCAAAATTGAGACCTTTCCAAAAATGCACACTAATGACAATTTTCTTAGGACTAGACTTGGCTTCCTTAAAGAAAAAACATTCTACTATTTATGTAAACTTTTATCTATTTTTACTGTGAAACTTACTGAAAAAAGCAAAAGGTATCATTTTGAGCATTGGGCAAAAAACATTTAGTAGTAAGGATTTTGCTAGAATAGGTAACAGGAAAAAAGAGAGTAAGGATGTTAGATGGAGAGAGAGAGATACATGGGAAATACTCCTAACAAGGAAGCTTTTACCACATTTTAACTAAATGTAGTGGGAATACATTTCATTTTGAACTGAATCATTTATATGTTAATAAGGTATCAAGAGCAGTGATGTGGCTACCAATGGAATTAATCATATGTTCTCTATTTAATCCAAAGACACGATGGGATATGCAAATATTCGAATGTAATATTAATTGAAGCAAAATAATATGACCTTGGGAAAGTGGTCAACCAGAAATTAATGTTTATATATTCGAAAACTCCATTGTTTGGAAATAATATAGCAATGAGGGGAAAGGCAGAGACTTGATTCTACCACACATTTATGGATTAAAATTTGAGATTCTCTGAAAAATGCCATAGTGCCAAAAATAAGTCAGAAATTTAGAGTTTTTAAAAAAGAAGAGTGAATATAGACTATGGTTTCTTACTAATGAGATATGGAATATCTAAATGAGACTGAAATGCGTAGTGTATTCCATAGAAATAAATAACATGGATAAAGAATGGAAACTTTCATGAAAAGGAATCACTTACACCTATCTGGACAGCCGTCTGAAAAAATGAAAGAATGTTAATGGATTTGTTTCTTCTGAAATATCCACAGATATCTTTATGCTTTGGATTAGGGTCGTTACAGCTATTTAATGTGGTGTCTGTATAATGTGTGTCTGCCTATATACATGTGGGTAGATAAATGATACATACATACATACGTACATACATAGATGAATCAATAGACAGATACATAGAAAGGTGATAGATTGATGTTAGATAGATATAAATACATACAAATTTTATATATTCATGTACACACACACGTACATCTTACATTTTCACAGATAATTTCTATTAGATGTGGTGTAAGCCTCTCAAGGCTCAATGAGATAGTAAAATCTACTCGTGAAGTCACTAATCAGATTTATATATGCCTGTACCATGAACTCTTAATCCCAGAGTCATTTCTGCCTCCTTTGACTTTTACGAATACCATAACTCACTAGTAGTCACTACTAGTAGTGTAACTCACTAGTAGTAGTGTATCTCTGATGCCTTGGTCTATATTCCTCTTGTAAATGTATTAAACTAATAGGAAGCATTATTACACAAAGTTTATATATCCACAATAATTTCCTAAAAACTGTTTTTTAATTTCAAACTTTCTTCTAAACTGGTTATCACACCTGCCAAATATAAGCCCTTTGAGATTAAGAATATGTCTGAAAGTTTTCTGTATGCCAACCAATCTAAAGACAGTTTTGAACTCATAACAGATGATTTATAAATACTTATTGACAGATATAGTTTAAATTGCTTCCTTAAGGATCTAGACAAAACAATAAAAGACTCTTAAGATGATAAAATGTAGCTATGATTTAAAAATAAAACTAATAATCCATAGTCACAACATTTTCAGAAATTTATGTCAAACATGAAGCCAATAAGATATTAGTAGCACAGCAGAAGTACTGGGGGTTGGAGGGAAAGGAAGACATAGTGTTTGGTGTGGGGGAGGAAACTGCATAATAATGCATTTTTAGAGTCTAAATTGAACTGTATCTTTGTGACAGTTATTTAGGAAATTCCAAGCTTTTCATGGTTTCCCTAAGTATGGGGTCTGGCAATAAAAAATAATCTGGCATTTATCTTGTGGAATTCAGGCAGCCACAGAAGCCCAAATAAATCTAATTTCCGTGGTTCCCGTGATTTTAATAACAATTTGCAGCATGGAAACTGTGTGTTTGCTATTAAATTAGGACTATAAATATCATGTAATCTGTACACCATAAATATGTAATAATTCTGGAATGACCATGTGACTTCAATTGTTGTAAATATAATCAGGGTTATGAATTCTCATTATATTGACGGATCAATAATTTCAGAGGCTTGGGGTCAAATGGGGCAAAGGTAGTGAGAAGGATAGCACCCTTCTCTCAAAACTAACCCACATGCTTTTTAAAGCAGGGTAGAAAAATATAAGAATATGACAAAAATGTCACTTTTCTTTAAAAAACTTTAGATTATGTGTCTACATCAAAATTTTTTTAGTCAGTGAACACAAAAGTCTTCCTGAAATGGAAATATATAGTAAAAATTCCCAAATCCCGCCTCGTATAAAACCCCAGAACTTCCTTGTTACTCAATACCCCATAAACATATGCAACTATTACATACCTATAATAATTAAAAATGAAATAAAAAAATAAAACTTGTCCAACAATTTTTTTACACATAATGCAAACACTAACTTATCATGTATGTAAGTATCAGTATGTTATTTAGAGACATTTGCAACTTGCCTGAAGGAGAAAGATGGGATGGAAGCAGGATAAGAAGCCCTGCCCCAATTCATAAACATCGGGACTCATACAAAGTTCTGCGCTGATGGGAAAACTCATATATAGAAACATAAGTTACTGATGCTTCACATCAATCAAAGAGAGCTTCAACTCTTCTTATGAGAGGAGTTATTTCCTATTCCCCTTATTACAGCATTTGGCATTCCCATTCTACCTCAGAAATTTAGACTTTAATTATAAAAAAAAGAGGAGGGGCGTTAATATTTCTAAGTCTTCCTATAGAATCTTAACATTTTAACATTAGAAGAGACCTTGAACATTGACTAACTTAGACCAGCAGAAGCTATATCAGGGAGAGGGAGAGCAGGAAAAACTATTCTGACGTCAGCCTGACTATGCTAGGCCTGTTATCCAGAGCTGTCTAAAGAAGGAGCCACAGAACATTTAGCCAAGGAAAGAGGACCTGCAGGCAACACAAGCCACGTCTATGGTGACATAAGAGATTTTTAGCCTAGTCTTTTCTCCAAGGAATTGTTTTAAAAAAAAAAAAAACCTAAAATGAAAAGGGTTTCCGTTTTGGAAAAGCAGGAAATGAAGATATTCTGGGTATACCTATTTCATCTCCAGATATGAGCCAATTATAGAATTTTCTTAGAAGAAGAAGTTAGCTGAAGTGCCTGGTCCAGGGTAAATAAGCTCCAGGTCTGAAAAGTAAGCACAGTTGGAAAGTGAATGGTTGAAGAGCCCATGAGAATTTTTGGACAACAGATGCCCTTTTCCCGTCATTTTCTAGGATTCCTCACAAAGAAGTCAATGGTGCCTCCTTCTTAATTCTGCTCAGGAATTTTATTAATAACAATCACTTTGACACTCTCTCAAATTTCTCAATTTTATTATTCACAAATTCTTCTAACTCCAGAGACTTTGACACAGATGGAAGGGTTAGACTTTTACACTGCAAGTTAGGTAAAGTTATGAAATTAAATAACAGGTCTGTGTTAGCTCTCTTCAGAACCAAAATAACAGAATTTTTTATCAGACTGCAAGCTTTGGGGGAGGCCAGTGGAAATATCAGGGACCCCAACATAATCTAACTCCCAAAATGAGGAAATACTAAGAGAGATTAAGTGTTTTGCCCAAGGTCACAGTGCTAATTAGTAACATAATAAGATGTAGAAGCTGGTCTTTCTGAAGTGAAAGACTCTTTCCTCAAATGAAGCATCTAAAAGTTATTAGATCTACAGTTCAGTGATCAATCTCCCAGTTAAAATCCTGCAGAAATATACATATGCATAAGAAACTAATCAAATGATCTTCTTACTTTGCCCCCCTGCTCATAAAGCTATGAAAGACAAGGTCAGAGTTCTCTTAACCATAGGCTAAAGCACAGTAATTTGCTGCCTGCTAATATGTATCTTCCATCTCATAACTCATCTAACGAGATATTAAAACCATGATTCATCCAGGTTTTCAGATTTCCTAAAAATGAGTTTCTGTAGAATATTCCATATATCTTCATTTAATCCACTATCAACTTATTTTACAGCAGTAACTTTGAAAGTAAATTGCCCTCCTTCCTCACTCACATACAGCCAAGCCTGAGACTCCAGAAAATGAAAACATGACTTTTCAAGGCTAGAACATACTGTGTTCAGTGAATTCAGTGTTGAAACTAATATGTATAGATAAGGTATATGCATACCTAAGTACATTTCTCTGAGTCCTTACTTATATTTCAAAGTCTAGCACAAATCAAAACTACTTCATGAAATCTTTCCCAGCAAACCCAACCACAGCTATTTCTTTCTCCTAAGACACTCTGCAGGGCTCAGCTTAACAACAGCATGTTCAGCATTTAGCATACCCTGTCTTTAGTTCAGGAACACCTCAAGTGTGGCCTTAACTCTACCATGTCTTCCTACCACTGGTCTCCTGGGCAGCTTCAACCCCCACACTGACACTGAAGACACTCAGCTCCTTTTCGTTCTCCAAGTTTAAGTAGAAGGAAAAAGGAGAAATTTTTTATCCCATAGCTTAGTGGAAATAACCTGGAATTTTCCAAGGGGTCTCTCCTAAGAAAGACTAGAATCTTCAAATGAGTCTCTGCTAAAAGGAAAACAAAATTTAAAAAACTAAAAAACAAAAAAAAAAATCATAGAAACAGTTTTATTTACAGTGCACATTTTTAAATCATAACATAAATTTGGTCTAACCACAGACTGGTTTGGCTAGTTTAACTTCTGGGCACACAGGGCCTTGGTCCTTACACTCACTCACTAACCCTGTCTATCCAGATGCCATAAGCCTCCTTTGGAGAATATTCACACTGGAGCTTTTGTGCTGGTCATCTTTCTGGGTGCTGGGCTACCATGATGCTCCCTCCCTCTGATTTCAGCCTGCCCTGTGTTTTATCCAGACAGGCACCTCAGCATAAAAACCCAAGTTCTGACTTTCTGTGCCTTGAGAAAAAGTCTCATACCCTTTGGCAAGTTGCCATGCCTCTGGTCATTCCCCACCAACCTCCCTTCCAAAATTCAAACACACTCACTCACCAGATTGTAAGGGAAACTGCACACTTGAAGATCATAAGCCCTCTCCAGGGCCTCACAGATCCTAGAAGCCCATGTCGGAACCCACATTTCGGCAGCTAGAGGCCATGTGTCCTAAGATGGGAGCACCACTGCCTAGAGGTTGTTTCCTTTATGTGATTCTCTGCCTGCTTCTCCTCTTTCCCCTCCTTTTTTTTTACCCAACAACAATAGGGCAGATTTCTACCTTTTCCATTCCATAAGCCACTCACCCTTGCTTGGAACTCTCATCGAGTTCCTCTCTGGAAAGAATACTCTTAATTTTCTGTTAGTCTGTAGAGTAAAGAAGATTGACGTCCTCTAGCCCTTCTCAGAAGAGGCTGACAATTCTTCCTGCTCTCTCAGATCCTTGAAGTGGCCTCCTATGGGGGCCTTGCAAAATTCTACACATTATAATTATGCAGGGTTAAAATGCACTTATAACGAAAAAAATGCACATCTAGTAAAAAAATGTTCATTCTCTTATGCTTTCTATTATTTTTACCCATTAATCAAATCAAGTTATTTGGGATATTAACTTTGTTCTTGATGTATTTTTCCCTTTTTCTTTCCTTTATTTGAAGAAAGCAGCAGCCTCTGTGGTTTAGTGCTTCAGGGGAGATAGATCAAGAAGAAATAGCTTGAAAGTCTTTCTTACTTTGGTATTTTAAAAACCAAAACCCAATGGAGAACTTAGAGAGTTCACAAACAAAAACAGAGTAGCTTTGAAGAAACAGGAAGGGAAAATGATTCACTCCAGACTAAGGATATATCCTGGGAAAGGAAAGAGGCAATATCTGCATGTCTTCAGAGTACACAGGTCCCTTTAGCCACGTGGCAAGACCTCAGGGACCCTAGCAGTGTTACCAATGTGGCAGGTGTCACAGATGGACAGAGGCAGACTTGAAGACATTCCCCATGTCCCAAACAAGGCAAGGATATAGCAGACTGTCACAGGGTCTGAGGAGGCCATGCAGACTGAGACCCTGAATTTCTTAACATTAACCTATGTGAACTGACAAATGCATACCAACGTTAGGGTGGAAAGCCTGGTAGGTGCTCACAGCATGAGTGGACAAAGATTTCTCACTCAGAGATTAAGATATAAAGGTTGAAAAGGTTTATTTTATACTCTCACAAGGATAAAGAGAATGAGAGAGTGAAAGAGAGAGTGGAAGTGGGGGAGAGAGCAGGGAGATGGCGTGGCACCCCAAAGAAAGAGAACGGGCTGCCAACGGCAAGGCCAAGTGACCCCCTGATTTTAAGGAGGATGAAGATAACAAAAGCGGCAGCAGGATATCAAAGTCCCAGAATTGGTTCCCTGCCTTTCCTTGGAGAAGGAATTATCACAGATGTGACTCTGTCCTCCAGATACCGTGAGATATGGCTAAGGCTTGGAGCTCATTCTCCTGTTCTTTACTCAGGAACTCTGCTAAAGCAGATTCTCAAAAAACAATTCTGAAAGAGAGAGATTTACATCTCTTTTCCATCCTTTCAGCCCTTTTCAGAAGTTGTGAGAAACAGAACTTCTGCAGGGTGCCTGTTAGTGAGAGAACTGGTAGGATTGATCTTTAACTGTTACTGGGGAAATTGTAGGATTAGGTAATTTCCTGTTAGTTTTGCAAGCCTCCCACTTTCAACCAGAGTCCACCCTAGTTTGGCATTATGCAAGCCCTAAGAACTGTGTGTGGCACAACTCTGGAGAAGGGCAGGAAATACCCTAAAGTAACAAGATCAAATTCTGCACACCACATTAAGTTACTTTTTAGAAAACAAAAATTCACCTTAATTTTTATACAACTACAAGTTCGTGGAATGGGATTTTCAGTTTACCCCATACCCTGTTTTCCAATTACTTTTATGATACTTGAAGACAAAGATCAGTCTTAAACATTTTGTATCACTAGAATCTGTAAAGTGCCTTGAATTTAATTAGCATTCGATGTTAATACATTCTGTATGATTAACATTATCAAATCATAAAATCTTTGAACTGGAAGCATTAGAGAAATAATTTATTCTAATACCTTTATTTTACAGATGAAGAAACTAAAACCCAGGGGGTTAAATTTTCCACATCCTACATAATGATTCAGGTTTGTTTTCCTTCCAGAATAACTTTTATTATCTTCTAAACGTTGATGTTCCTATTGTGGGGTCTTTCTAAAAACTGAGACTCATTAACTGACACGTCAATAAAGCTACTTAAATGGATAATGCACATTTAAAACCGACCTCCCAAATCTCACCCTAGTGTATACACATATTTTAGAAATATAGAGGATGTTGGTCCAGAAACCATCTGCACTTCCCATTCCCCTAAGGAAGTTCCTTCCCTCTGGACTACTGGTTGATAATCTCTTATATGTGGTTTCATCTCTAAGCCTTCACGTCTATCCTTAGAAGAATGTCAAGAATATCATTTTTGCCAAGTCTATTCCACTCAGGGATGTCCCTAGGGAGCAGTAAAACTAGATTGAGAAAGGCCCTAGGCCTTGAGTGAGAAGATGTGGCTTTGCCAGATGATGCTAAATAAAAGCCTGAATTGTTATATGAACACTTTGGTGGGGACCAAGTACATAAACAGACCCATCTCTTTGTTAACTAGCGCTGCTTTGTACTCAAAGTGCTTGCTGCTTACTTGCTGCTTTTTTATGTTTTCTTTTCTCCTCCAGGTTGTACCTGGCTTCATTTTAACCTGACTTAACCCCTAAGATATATTTAAGGGGGTAAGAGAAAAGACCACAACGTCATGAATTTGGGACTCTGTTCCTCATCTTTTCCCTTTCCTTTGACTCCTCTCCTCTTAGGTTTATGCCTAATGTAAGCAACTTCCCCAAATCTTCCAGTCTTCAACAGTCTTCCTTCCCTTTCACATCTATATAAAATAACAAGCGTTCCTCTTTGTAACCTACAGTGGGACATCTACAACATTCCTCAGACTATTGATTCCAGTTCCAAATTTTGAGCCCTGGTGTAGGTCTCGATCCCACTGTCTTGCACCCTGCAGCTCCTGTCCTCTCTGCATAGCTCAAAGGAAGATAGAGCGTCTCCTCCTGCATGTCCCAGGCATCATCGATTCCACTTAATTGTATCTATTTTCACTAAAGGCGTGGAGAAATTACAGCACAGAACCAAATAAGAAACAAGTTTAAAAGGAATATTTAGACATCATTTTTTTTTCAGCGTTCTCTAGCTATCACCACCACAGGGAATTACTCTTCATTCACTTGTCTTCTTTAGCCCTACTCTAGTAAAATTTGTTGGGTCTCACTCTCACATCTGTCCCAATACCTGTCAATTCTCTGCTTCCCACCTCAAGGCCCCTTCAACTTATCGCCTCCTCCAGATACTATATTAACATCCCCAACTTCTCTTAATCATAGTGCATAATTTATCTCACATTTATGCTATTCTCCACTCCAGCCTAAGTTATAAGGCCTACTTTTATCCAACAAAAAAAAATCTTTTGTCAATGAGATTTCTTAAAAAGGATTAAAACAAAAAAGATTTCTTAAACAAAAAAGATACCCCCAAGATTAATTTTGACATTGCTATGTGACATAGGAGCCGTTCCTAATGTGAAAACTTTGGGTCTCTCTGTGTCTAAGAGAAACAAAATCATTCTAGGCTGACTTTCAAGTGAAAACACCTTCAATTCAAGTCTTGTGTTCCAGCTCAGAAACGATCAAACCAACCTGAATAATCTCCAGTGTGGTCTAATTACAAGTGTGCCTCCCAAATCAGTCCTGCGTGGTGGACCATAGTACAAAATAGATGTCTTACATAATTTAAAAGCCAATATTTTGATTTAAAACTTTCCTCCATTATAGAAGTTTTGAGGTAGCTTATCAGAAGTCTGCAATATAACTTTTAAAATAAGGTGGCATCTCCTCAAGCCAAGGCCTATGGTGGCAGGACAGGAAACTGATTGGTATGAGCCAGGCAACACAAGCTGCCCTAGGAAGCAGGCCTTGGGCATGAGGGACACTGATGGATGGGAGGCAAACAATCTCTACCAAGAAGTAGCCCTAAAAAATGGTTGCACATGATCAAAGGTGGTGGTATCGTCCTACCCAAGGGCAGCTCCAAGCCTTTCTAGTTAGCTGCAGCAATAGTCTAAGGAAATTTTTGCCTCAATGACAGGCACCCAACTCCAAGACAACTTTAATGCTGTAGAGAGTGATCACAGACAAGTGCATTCTGTGTTTTCACCTCCAGTACTTCTTGCTGCCAAGTAAATTTTCTGCCCATTCAGCTTACCCCTTTTGTGAGTAAGCTTCAAAGTAATTTAGAGCATCCCATACACGTGGAAACCAACTAAGGAAATATTATGCAAAGCACATCAAATGAGCTAGCTCTAATAGTGATGTTTCACTGCACATATGCATTGACACTTGTGTCTTCTCTTATCTTTGCTAAAGTTTTTGGTAAAAGAGTATCTTCTCACTTCTACATACATTGCCTACCACAGGGAAAGATTGTGTATATATCAATAGAATGATCTGGATAGAACAGAATGGATTGGATCTTGTTCTTGGCAGAATGATCACTGGAAAGCAATTTTACTTGAACTAGTTTACACGTCAAGTATGTGCTGTTTAGTTACATAAATCATTTCAATAAAGTAGTCCCCCTTTATTCATGTGTAATATGTTCCAAGAATCCCAGTGGATGCCTCAAACCATGGATAGTACCAAACCCTATATATACTATGTTTTTCCTATACATACAAACCTACGATAAAGTTTGAGATATAACAGCAAAACTAGTATGAATTTCTTTTTCCTTCTACACGATTTCATAGATATAACATTTGTTCTTACCTTAGATCTCAGCAACCTCCATATACCATGTTTTTTCTTTCCTTATTAAGTCAACAACTTTCACCTTTTTACTTAAAGGAAATACTTTATGGCTTTTCTTTGGCATCTCCAAATTGCCAGCATAACTACTCTTGCACTTTGAGGGCGCTATTTAATAAAATAAGGGTGACTTGAACATAAGCACTGTGATATTGCCATAGTCGATTTAGTAACCAAGACAGCTACTAAGTGACCATTGGGCAGGGAGCATAGACAGATGGAGATGCTGGACAAAGGAAGGACTCAGGTCTCAGCTAGGATGGAGCAAGACAGCATCACACTCCTCAAAAGGAAGTGCAATTTAAAATTTATGAATTCTTTTTTCCTGGAATTTTTTATTTAATAATTGTTGGGCCTTGGCTGACCACAGGTAACTGAAACTGCAGAAGAGAAACCATGGATAAGGGAGACTACTGTACTTTCTTCATAGAAAAATTAATTCATAGTTTAATTTTCCAAAAGGCACGTTCATCATAAAAGAAAGTTTTAATTCAAATGACTAAGTCAGTTATTATCAATTTTCTTCTCTGTGATTTAAACTCATGTCTAAATCAGTCATGAATATCTCCAAAATAACCATTGTTTGAAAGCAGTTGATTTCCTAATTTAAAATGTCCTAGAAAGCCTTTTCTGATACCTAGAATAAATAACATTTACTTTTTCTTTCCACTTTAAAAAATTCTACTTTTCCTGGAAGCTAATGATTGACAAAATCAGAAATCAATTCCAACATCTTTGCCATGCTATATTGAGTACCTTTCTTCAATTCATTGGTTTATTCTGTGAAAGGTGTCAGAATCAAAATGGAGTCACTAATGTTAAGAAAACTCTGAAAAATAGAGCAAGGAAAAGCCTTAAAGAGAGAGAGGATTTTCATGTTTACATGTCTGATAACAAAAGAGACTCTACCACTACCTTGCATAAAGGCCATCTCAACCTTACGCAAACAATACTTACTTCTGCCAGGACATCTGCCCTGCAACTGTATGTCCAACCTCAGACTGGCATCACCCTTGTTATTGGTCTTTGTAACCAAAGATAATTATCTCAAAACAATTATGTAATCCCCCTCATTTTTTTCTTTAGAAACCTTTGTCTTTCTTTACATGAATATGCACATAATTAACTATGGCATGCATATTTCCATTGCAATGCTCTATTTCCAAATAAATATCGTTTCTTTTAGAGAGACTCTCTGATTTTTATTTAGGTTGACAATTCACACCTTTGGTATCTATTGAGATTCTATTACAAACAGGATATAGCAAGGTAATTATGACAGCTGGGAAGAAGAATTTGCTTTGCAGTCATGGTCACATGACTAGGAAAAAAGTCTAGTTTTTTTAGACTTCAAAGGATCAACTCTCTGGTCCAAATATAAGTTTGAATACATTAATTATACTGACATAACTAAGGTTAGTTATTCAAGCAGACCCATGGGAAATAAGAGAATGAAGGAGAAAAAATTGTTGCTTGTACTGACTTTACTGATATAAAGTCAATAATAAAACTTATAAGCCTTGAAGGAACTTTTCAATACTTTCACCTCACCTCCCACTGAAAATTTGAGTAGTAAACTTTTTGATGGTTGTTTATTTTTGCTGAGGCAAGTAGAAATAAACATGGCGGCAAACTTACAAAGCAATGTACTTGTCACTGTGATTCATGAAACCTAGCATTTAAGGAACATTTCTCTAGAGAGGATATAGGAACCAGGGACAAAAAGGACCCAATATTAGAGTGATAAAAGCCAACATGTTTGCAAATGAGAATTTTTCATTGCTTCAGTTTGCAAAATAAAATCATAATTTTTAAAAACATATTAAACACACTTGAGGTAAACACATGAGCAAAGATGCATGACAACTAATCCACATCACTTATAAACTAGAACTCATTGTTTATGCACATGCGTGACACATGATTTGGTGCTACCGCTGCTGGGTGGCTTTACCCTAATCCATAATTGCATTTAGACAAGGATATGTGGTAAAGCATCATGGTTAAGTAAAGTTCTGCTTGAGTTAATACCCAATACCTCAAAGTTGGATTGTTATAATGACCTGATTGTCTTCCAGGCTTTCCGCTATGATAGATCTTCATACCACTGACCAACTAATCTAACAAAACAGTGCTTACTCTGAAGTACACCCACTGACTGGCTCCCCATTGTCTAATAAATAAAGTAAGAAGTCCTCCTCCTGGCATTTGAGGTTCTCCACAATACAGCACCAGTCTAAGTCCCTACCTGATATGTGAGCCCTCCACTCCTACTGCAGTGTGTTTCTCATTGTCCCCCACATAAACAATGCTGATTCCCTTCTGCATAGTTTGTGTCGTGGTTCTCCAGATGTAATCATGCTCAAGGCTCCTGGAAAAACAGAGTTCATCAATGAAACATTCCTAATCTTTCCTTCCCACAGTGATTTTTCCTCTGAATTTTTAGAGCAGGGTTTCTCTGTCTCAACCTTATTGACATTTGGGTCCAGGTAATTTTTTTGTGTAGGGGCTATCCTGTGCATTGCAGGATGGTTAGCAACATTCTTGACCTCTAACCAGTAGATATCAATAGGAGTCACCCTCCAGCAGTGATCACTGAAAGTGTCTCCAGACATTGTCAAATGTCTCCTGGGGTGCAAAATTATCCCCAGTTGTTCCAGAGCATTACTGTATGTATGGCTCGTACTGGCATTTTAAAATATTTCATGTGTATGTGTCTTACCTCCATAGCTGGATTCTTTTAGTACAAGTATTGCGGCTGTCTTTATTTTTGAATCACCAATAGAGGACCACAGAGAATTCTTAATAAATGTTTAAAATTTAAATTCTTAGTTTCTAAAAGTCAGAAGGAATGTAAATTAAAGCATTTGATCTAATCTCATTTTTTTAAGTATAAACTGAGAACCAGAAAAATAAAGCATTTGCCCAGATGAATGCATGTTGGTGGAATAGTTCTCTTCCCAGTCAGGTCAATGTTCTATATCTCTTCTTCTCATTCAGTCTATACTAGGAGGATTAGTAAACTTCATATCAGCTGAATAAACAATGGACTATAGCTTTGTTGAAGGTTGTTTATATGACTCTGCTTTAATAATGTGCATATGTTTTAGTAATATCCTTATATTTTTACATTTAATTTTAAAAATTATTCTGAAATACTATGGTATAGGCAAGTGACCATGATACTGTGGTTAAGAGACTAAGGGTTTGGCATGCATGATATGATCCTCAGCAAGCCACTTAACTTCATGGTGTCTTTCAATTTCACTTTAAAAATGCTTATTTCACTAAAAAAATAAGTATACTCCTTGACAGAGAGAACATTGTTTTGTTCCTACTACATCCCCAGTACCTGGCACAAAATATGGCATTCAACAAATATTTGCTGACTGACTGTTCAACTGAGAATGTAAGTGGCACTTTTAGCTTATTCTGAGAATAAAATGAGGTCATTTTTTAAATCCTGGAAAGTATAAAGTTTTAGACACATTTAAGATATTTTTGTGCTGTCAAATGCCTAAGGAATTTAAATGTTTAAAAATAGTGAACTGGAAAGTTGAAAATAAAATTTGTGAAATGTCACCAAAGCAGTAGTTAGGGAAAATTTTCAGCACTAAATGCTGTATTAGAAAAAAAGAATGGTCTTGAATTAATGAACTTAGCTTCCACCTTTAAGACCTAGAAACAGAAGAACAAATGTAATCCAGAGGAAGTTGAAGAAAGGAAATAATAAAGATCAGAGCAGAAGCCAATAAAAAATAAAAGATAATATCAGTAGAGAAAATTAATGAAATCAAAAGCCGATTCTTTGTTATGATTAATAAAATTGATAAAACTCTAGCTAGGCATATTGGGAGAAAAAAAAAGAGAATACACAAACCAGTGTCAGGAATGAGACTGATGACATCACTACACTTTCTATAGCTAGTAAAAGGATCACAAAGGGAACATTATAAACAAATTTATACCTATAAATTTGGCAACTTCAATGAAATGGGCAAATTCTTCAATTAACAGAAACTTACCAAAGTTCCCTCAAAAAGAAATAGATAACCTTAATAACCCTATATCTATTAATAAAATTAGATTTATGGTTGAAAACCTTCCTACAAAACATATTTCAGGCCCAATTGCTGTACTGGTGATACCTACCAAATATTAAGGAAGAAATAATTCCAATTCTATACAAATTCTTCCAGAAAATTGGAAAGGAGGGAATTCTTCCCAACTCATACTATGAGGCCAGTATTATTCTGATATTAAAACCAGACAAATACATTACAAGAAAAGAAAGCTACAGGTGAATATCACACATGAAACAAATGCAAAATTTCTAAACAAAATATTAGCAAATAGATTGCAACAATATATAAAAAGTTTAATACATTATGTCCTCATGAGGTTTATCCCAGGAATGCAAGGCAATTTTAAAATTTGAGAATCAATCAACTTTCTTCACCATATTAACAGACTTAAAAAAGAAAACCCATATGATCAACTCCATAATATAAAAATAGCATTTACCCAGCACTCTGGGAGGCCAAAGCAGGAGGATGGCTTGAGCTCAAGAGTTCGAGATCAGCCTGAGTAAGAGCAAGACCCCATTTCTACTAAAAACAATATTTAAAAAAATTTAAAAAAATAAAAAATAGCATTTGACAAAATCCAATATCCATTTTTGACTAAAAGTGTAAAAAAAAAAAAAAACTCTTAGCAAATTCATAATTAGAGGTAACTTTCTCAGTTCGACAAAGTACATTTGTGGAAATCTTGCAGCTAACATTATATTTAATGGTGAAAGATGAAATGCTTTCCTCTTAAGATCAGGAATAAGACAATAATGTCCACTGTCACCATTTCTATTCAATATTGTGCTGGAAGTTCTGACCCATATAACTAGGCCAGATAGAGAAATAACAGATATTCAGACTGTAAAATTGTTTTTATTAACATACAACATAAATGATTATATAGAAAATATGATGGCATGCACAAGAACTAATAAATGAGTTTAGCAATGGGGAAGGATACATTAATATGGTAAAAATCAATTATATTTCTATATATTAGAAATGAACACTAAAAATTATAAGTTTTTAAAATATCATTTACAATAGTAGCATCAAATATGACATACTTAGAGATAAATCTGACCAAAAAAGTGTGATTCCTATATATATGGCAAACTTCAACATATTGCCAAGAGAAATTAAAGAACTGAAATACAATGTTCATGGGTCAAATGAGTTAATATTGCTAAGATGTCAATTCTCTCCAATATTATCTATAAATACAATACTCCAGGGGTACAAGAAAACTTTTGGAGGTGATGAATAGCTTATTTTTCATTGTAATGGCAGTTTTACAGGATATACATATGTCAAAACTCATAAAACTGTACACTTTAAATATGTGCAGCTGATTGTATGTCATTTATATTTTAACAAGCTGTTACAAAATAAATAAAAATTTTCAAAAATGCCAATATGTCTCAACACTTTTAAATACATTTATGTATTTGACCCGGATTTATATTTTGGGGCTCTATTCCAATAAAATGTGGCTGACAGAAGGCACATTTACTTGCTCCTTGAACACACTTTACTAAAAGGGCTGTCATAAAATTTTAAATTTCATAAATAAAGTAAAAATCTTATTAACAAAATAAGTGAGAATTTTGAATGATGCCAATATGAATCAACAGTTTTAAATGTATTCATGCATTTGACCCAGACTTTATATTTTGGGGATCTAGTCCAATAATACATGGATGATTGAAGACACATTTGTTTCCCAACCATACTCTACCAAAAGGGCTGTTATAAAATTTTACAGGTATAGCAAAGGGGTGGTAACCCCAAAGAAAACAGATATGAAGAGAAGACAACTAGAAACATTTTGAAATCTGAAAATAGTGGTGATTGATTTAACACAGCAGAAAAGGAGAAAGAGAAACCAAAGACTGTAGTGGAGGTGGGCTTAGATGCCTGCTGATTGACTATACAGAACCCCAGGAAATCCCAGGAATTGGAGCACTGGGTAGCTATCAAGGAAGGGAAGGAAGGGGTACTACCCACATGACTGCCCCATCCCTCACCTGCAGCTGGGTGACTGACTTTCTTCCACTGTAAAAGTCGAGAGATATATCCTCCGGAGAAGTTTATGCGGATACCCCAGACTCTGGGGAGAGCTGAGGATGGGATGCCATACTGAAAGCCAGTGATTAGTGAAAGTCTGCACATGAAGGGATGACTCCCAAACCCCTTTCTCTCACTTTGCACTGAGAACAGTGAAAGCAGGATGCCTACACCTCAGACAGAATGCTAAAGGATTCCTCTCTGAGGAAACAGACTATCCCGAAAGAAAAAATCAAAATCTTCTGATAATGAAATATTAACAGTTCGGTGAAACAGTTCAGGCTGAGCACACTACAGTCAAGCACACACATTCAAACACATACATGAACAGTTTCTAATTAGCTTTTTACTGTCTAATTCTCAAATATTACCAGACAGCCAAAAATCACCTACTGTTAGAGGAGAGCCTTTAACAAATGAGAGAAAAGAAGGAATTGGGGACAAAGCAGAAAACAGAGACAACTTAAAA
Source organism: Indri indri (assembly GCA_004363605.1). Lineage (NCBI taxonomy): Eukaryota > Metazoa > Chordata > Mammalia > Primates > Indriidae > Indri > Indri indri. Next base: position 45,727 of record RJWJ010008417.1, read on the forward strand.
AAACCATACTTAATACCAGAGATCAAAGAGACAATTTATGAAATAAAAGAAAAAATAAATAAAACTAAATTTTGAAAAAACTCTCATAAAGAAAAACATAGGATGTCAGAAACAATATATTCAAAATACTCATAAAGTTTAAGAAATCTCTCAGAAAATTCAGGGAGGAAAATGATATAAATAAGGAAAAGGAGGTACAAATAACCGAACATCAATGTGGAGAATTCCATACATAGTAGGAGCTCCAGAAAGAGAAAACAACAACATAGAAAAAAAAAAATGGAGAAATTGAGATTAAAAAGATGATTTAAAAAATTTCCCACCACTGAGGGACTTCAGTTTCCACATTGAAAAGGGATACCCAGAGACCGGACCAAGGGGCAAAATAAAAGGCCAACACCAGGTTCTATAACTGTGAACTTCAGGAATATGAGAGCACAGTAATGGAAAGAGTAATTTTTTATCTATTTGACCACGTATTTGCAACACAAAGCATTATGTTAGGTACCATTGGACACACAGAAACAACCTAAAGACCATCCCTATCCCCAAAGGCGAAAAAGAAAAAAAAACTAAATCGTACAGGCAGATAGAAATCTCATTATCTATGACTATGATCATACAACCTCACCGCTACCTTTTTTCTTATCTTGGCTTCTTTCTCCACATCTTCTGTTTTTAAACAAAAGCTGCTTTGGAATGTCTCAGCACATCTATTCAGCACGGGCACTGGCTGAGGAAAGCAAGCCCCTTTGTCTTCTGAGCCCTCTTCTGTGGTACACACACTCACACACACTCACATATATGCGTGCACATACAAACTTGTACACACGTACACTCACATACACGCATGTGCACACAAATTTGTACACACACTCTAACACTCATGCATTTACACATACATTCTCTCTCTCACACACACACACAAACAGACGACTTGGGTCCTTGCAAACAACCTGTTCTGGTGGTCAGGGAAGTAGGCTTAGTTTCTTAGTTCTCCAGAGTAGAAGAGGATCTGGTTTCCTGAGATTAGAAACGAGGTCTGTAATTTATACTCCTGTTTCCTGCATCCTCCTATATTTTGCTAGACTTTCAACAGTTGACTTGGCATTTAGATAAGTGAACAGTTCCTTCTACTGTTTTATACGCTGCCTCTTCAATGCCCTTTAACAGTTTGTGCCTTTTCCCCAGTGCTTCCACTGCTAGCTTTTCCACAGCAACCAAAGTCGAGTCTTCCCTGCTCTGGGCACTGCCAACAGCAAGAGCTCTCTGCCATCCTACTCCTCACCATGAGAGTGATTCAATGCCCAGAGCCAACCGCGGGTGCAGGCAACGCAGCTCCCAGCACTTGCGAAGAAGGACTTCACGACCTTTCTGTAGAGTAAGCCAATGGGTGGACTGAGATCTCAGCAGGCAGCTGCTTTTGGTTTCCTTTCCTGGCTGCAGTCTGGAGGACAGGCACTAGCCAGACTTAGGGGTGACTGAGAAATGGACTGAAAAGGAGTGTTTGAGAAGCCAGGAGTGCCAGCCAGACATGTGGAATGCTTTACCCGGAGCCAACATACATTGTGTTCTTGTACTTTTTTTTTTTTGCAATTCGAGTTTTCTTTATCTAAAAGGAGGGTGCAGTATGTGGGGAGGAGGCTGTGTGGCTAGCCAGTGCACGTGAGCCTGTTTCACAAATTGGAAGAAGAGGCAGCAGCAGCAGATGAGACATACTCTTTATCGTTGGGGGATGCAGCGACGCAGCGAGAATACGGCGAGCGCTTATATATGGCTCAGAACGATAGTGCCAACATGCCAAGCGAAAGCGTGATCACATGGGGTCACACAGGAGATAACACCTTGGTTACATAAGTGTGCTGACTCATGCCTCCCAGGGAGGCCAGCTTGCCGGATAGCTGGGCTGGAAAAAACACTCCAGCAGTTATCTTAGTTTGGCATAAGAAACCGATTGCCTATACAAAAGCATTTTCCCTTACAGGGTAGTACCCTTTTATTGCTGTTGTTGTTATTATTATTCTTTAGCCACTGTGAGGAGACAATTCTCAAGAGCCTCGGTAATGGACTATTTTTATCTGTTCAACGTCAATCAGACTTTCACCAAGACAGCCCAGGCAGTGGACTTGACTCTTGTACAGCCTTCAGTCTATTTCCATAAAGACAACCCCTATGCTGTAGATAATGCCAAGCAACTTCTCCAGCCCACGACAATGCTTTTGGTGTCTTTCATGGTTATCACTGCTTTAGATTCAGCCTTTGCTCCTAGGCCCCTTTTAAAGGTACATCTGTTACCCAGTAAGGTTAACAGAAGGGCTTCTCTGTCAAGAGAGCAGACCCATGGCAGCCTGTCACAGCGATTATTGGGAAGGCAGCTGGGTGTCCTGACAAGAGGCTCTCACTTGGGCATGAGCAAAGCTCGGTTCCGCTCTTTCTCAGCTTGCTGATTATAAGCCTTAGTTTCCTCAGATTCATTTCCCTACCAGCGAGAAACAGAAACAGAAACAGAAACTCACTGACTTCTAAGATTCCGTTTCATCTTAAAATTCAGTGACTTCATATTCTGAACATTCCATATACTTACTCTGGCACCTCAGCCACCAAGAACAGGGTTTGATGTTTTTAAAAGAATAAGTATTGTATTTTAAATATCCATACAATACATCCACATATATAATTTTGAAAAAAAAAGGCAAATAATTCCAGCTGGTTAAATTTAGAATGCTTGTATTAAAACCAATTCAACAATACTTCCTGGCACTATTCCCAGAACATTTCCATTTCATTGGAAATTGTTTAAATTTTAATCCATTTTGGACCCTTCCCTCTCCCAATCGTGCTCTTCTTAGAATGTCGCATTTGAAATATTGACTGCAATATCACTGACTCTCTTATTAAATCATGTATCTCAGCAGTGTTACTGCTACCCATTTGGATGTTTTGGGGGTCACGTGTAGAATGTGCGGTGGGGTGAGGAGACTGCATTTATATGACTATGGGTATGTTTCCGTGGATTCCCCTTCCCTTCCAAGAGCGCCCCCCAGAAGCTTACATCTCTCCTGTGTCAGCAACAATACGACCTACTATTGTGGTCTTACTGCTCTTATCTTTCCCTTTGTAAAAAAATATATATATATATATATATAAGATAATGGCAAAATTATCTTCCTAAACACTTCTGCTAGCACACACTTTGGGGGGAAAAAAAAAAATCAAAGTACACACATTCCCTAAGTCAAACAAATTCATTTTCTGTAAGTTCATCATCACACTGCTTTTCCTTTCCTGGCTGATGCTTCCCTGCTATTCCAAAATTTTATTTAGCCTGTAATCTTCATTGGTCCTAATCTTCATTGGTCTTGGGAAGAGAAAATGTGAAGGGCAGCAGCGCAGGCTAGCAGAGGGGCTTCTGGTAGGCCCCCCAGATGGAGGATCAAGCCCTGTCTCCCACCCAGAGCCCTTCTGGGCTTTTACATTGGGCTTTTACCACTCTATACAACAACCAACTACACATTTTCTTAACGACTCCTCTCCTCCCACTCCTTTACTGACTCAAATGATGCTGGAGTCCCTGAGATTTATCTTTTATAAAAAGAGCTACTATATTTTAAGCAAAACTATGTACCGGACAACTATATGCCATTGCGTCCCTTAATTCCTACACAATCTAACAAGTCAGGCATTAGCTTGTTTGTTTTAAAACTAGGGAAACTGAAACTCAGGAAGGTTAAATAACTTGCTTAATGTCCAAGGAAAATAAGGAGTTGAGTCTGGATGTGTATTCAGGTCTGTCTCATTTTACTGTTTAAAATATATATTTGTTTAAAAGTAATACCCAGAAGGTAGTATTGGTTGAGCACAAAAGAGGTAAAGCCTGTACGGAGATTTGGTCAAAACTGCATCTATACTTGTACAGGAAAGAGTCAACGACCTCCACAATCCTCTTATTCAGTCATTGGAAAATGGCATTTGGTGGCACTAAGGAAAGCTTTCAGCTGTAAGTAACTGTCAGCCCAAACTTTATTGGCCTAAACATATCTCCTTTACATAAAAAGAAAGCCAGAGAAGTGCAGTAAAATAAAAATACAATGTGAAAAACAAGTGCAGGCCATATATAGAAAATATGCTAGTAGCCATATTAAAAGGTAAAATTAATTTTAATAATGTATTTTATTTAACCCAATATATTCAACATATCAGCATTTCAACATGCAATCAATATTTACAATATGAGATGATTTTCTTCCTTTTTTTTTCATACTAAGTCTTTAAAATTCGGTATGCATTTTATACCTCCAGCACATCTCAATTCTGACTAGCCACACTTCAAGTGTGCATTGGCCAGATGTGGCTGGTGACTACGCTATTGGACCACACAGGCAGAGGGAAGTGGCTGCTGGGGCCGATTTCCAGTTCTCTGGGCCTTTCCCTCAGGTTCACAAATGGCTCCCAAAGTACCAAACATTACATCGGTGTCAAAAACAAGAACAGGGAAGGGGCATCACCAGTAAAATCTTTTCCAGAATACCTCTACTCACATCTGTAACTGTGCCCCACAGTGGCTCTTAATCACAAGGGAAGGTAGGAAAGTGAGAAATTAGATTTCCCTGATTTCCACTGGACACATAGAAATGTCCTTGCCAACCATCTAGGACTACATTGATCCAAAAGAAACACTAAAAAAAATTCCAAGAATTATGGAAATGTGCTACTTCATTTTGTAATATATTTACATAACATTAACTGAATGATAAATAGCTATTTCTTTCGGAATAATGCCTATCTAGCTCACTTGTGCCATTTTCCAGCTCACATATTTGAAAGAAGAAACAGCAATGGAACATCAGGAATTGAGTGTCTGGGACAAAGAATGGTTCTCAGGAGACACGGGTACAAACCTCGCTTCTCCACAGGTCTTCCCGTAGTGAGCCTTCTTTATGAATGGACAAGTGCATATATTTGACACCAAATATAACAGTATTTTTAAAAATTCTTATTGAGCTAATATCAGTGTTCATTTTAATACATCACACTATAAATATATGCTTCTCTTAACAGATTATAATTCTTCCTAGTCATCTATATCTAAAACTAAATTATAATGATAAATAGATCTAAACCAATACAATCTTATTATCAACAAAAGTTCCACCGTTACCTTAATAAAAAGAAAAAAGATCTTTAGCTTCAGAAATAATAAATACAATATATCTCTGACATCATAAACATAAGAATTTGATTAATAAAAAGTGGAAATAAATTACTGTACTGTAGGTAGTGTGAATCCCTATCTATAAGATTATACAGATGCTAAATGTTATAGTAAACTTAGGTGTTTTATTCTGAAGTATTTCTGTCTATTTTCTCTTCTCACAAAAATCCTAAAACAATTGTCAATTATCCAAAACCATGATATAGTGTGACACATTTTATTTAATAGCAAAAAACTAACTTATCATGAAGTTATTCAATATAGAGTAAATTAAAGTCGACATTTACTCAATTTTAAATATGTGTACATATATGTGCATGCCGATATTCACATAACTAATTTTCTAACTATTCATACATCCCACCAGATCATCTAATGGGACTGTGTAGAGCTGAGCTGTCATGAACTAGAATATTAGGCATGTCACATGAGCCTACAATTACAAGCATAAAATTCTGCAGATGAAAACATGAATGCATTTAAGCCATCAGAGAAATTAAGTCAATAACATAGTCTTTAACTATATCTTGAGACTTGCATTTTGAAATGGAATAGAAATTCAGGGATTCTGCATGAGAAAGAATAATCCTATTATAACTTCACTACACTGTAGCAATTGAGATGAGCTCTGTACCGTATTACATGAAGGACACATGTTGACCTCACTTCAACTAAGCCCCAGTGTCAAGAGATTGCAATTGTTGGTTAATACATTAAAAACCAAACAAAAAAAGAGTTCGCGCAACCTAGTATTACCATTAATATTACTTGAAATCTTCTTTTCTAATGCTTGATGGGGCGTCAGATGGTTGCACAGCCACTATGTGCAAATGATGCCTGACTTCTACATTCTGTGACACGGGGTAATAATACTGCACACTATATACCAGTGGGTGACATAAACTCAGTCTGTGAATTGCAATGGTTTGTGTTTTCCTGTCATTATGGCGCTGTGTAAATGTGCACTCAGGGCTGTTAACACCACCCTGGGCTTTGACGCACAGCACTATGCAGGGTGCTGATCACCAGCTACGGGAACATTGCCTTTGCCGTGCATTCCTTGGAGACTTAAAATGACCCTCGTGCTACCTGAAAATGGTGTAAGATCACAGTGTTCTATTTGAGAGTACTGTACAATGAAGGCTTATTTCAAAACGTAAGAGGTAAAACATGATAAGAATATTTTAATTCTAATTACTAAATGATTGAGGAAATTAATGTTAAATTTAAATAGTAACTATGACTTCACCTCTAGCCCTTCTCCTGGATTTAAACACACACACACACACACAGAAGACCTTTGGTACTGCAGACTTTAATAAAAGCTTGAAGGGAGGGAAAAATTATACTTTAAAGTGCCAAAAAATTTAAAATTGAATGTTAGATTCTTATTCCTAAGAGCCCTTCATGCACCCCATCCTGTGACTCGGCCTCCTTTCTTCTGTCTGTTCTCTCCCCTTCCCCTATCTGCTTTTCCGTGTGCCCACCCTGGCAGAAGAAAAAAAAAAAATCTCTTATCTTCTCACACAGAATAATTCAGTGATTGCCAGCCACTGGACCCAATTCAGCAGAGCAATATCCTTTGTATACCCAAAGTCATATTAATAAGTTGTGCTCACTCTTTCACGTCTTATGAATATTTGCAGGAATGAAGGAAATGTATAGTGATTTTATGCCTCCACTGATAGGACTGACAACACCACCCCTTAGAAAGCAGAAGTTAGCAGGTTTATTTTTTAAATAATCGATTTTTCTATTATAAATATATTAAATGTTTAAATAAACAACTTAAAATCTAATCATTTGTAGTTTAGGGTTTTGTTCATTTAAAGCATGTATTGGCTTAAAATGTAAGTCAATACTTATATCACTGAACAAATCTAAACAAATATGAAAAATAAATTATAATGTCTATAATCTGAGAAATTTTTAAAACTAAAATGAGAGTAAAGCAACTGATTTTTCTATATTAATCTTTAAAAAATAATTTACCCAGTCTTTTTCCTATAAGTGAGATGTCAAATTGAATAATACGTGCTAACATATGAGGATGGAAATCTATGGACACTTCAAAATTTAAGCTATGTATGACATCTTCGTTGCCTAAATTGAGTTTATTACTTTGATTATGTAGAAGTAGATAATTTTATAACTAGCCCTACAAGCCCAAACCCTGATAGAATTTAAAAATCATTAGCCAAATAAATATTTAAACGAATACTTAATCCCTATTGATTTTTGGCATCTGTAAATGCCTTTAGCTTTTTGAACCAAGATATGTCCACAGGTTTCATCTTGCTTTATGAGAGAAATAAAAATAAATCCCCTAATAGAGCTTTACTTCCTCTGGTTTCTGACAACTAAATCAGTCACTTGGGAAATAAGTCATCCTGGGATAGGTGGTACTTAAAGGCATCCAATTGTAAATTAGTCACCTTTCTGCAAAGGCATAGAAACCAGAAATAGTATTGTTTTATTTATAATATTCGTATTTGTGGTAAACAGAAAGAAATTTTGAAATGGAGAGAGGATGTATGTTTGTACATAATAGTTTGATATTCTGCAACAGATGAGATCCATTTATATATAAAAATTACTATTTATAAAAGTGGCTAAATCTTACTTTTAAAAATTATGAATAAGCATTACACACACCAAAAGA
>RJWJ010008418.1:0-53569 GCA_004363605.1 Indri indri
GGACATGAACAGAAACTTTTCAAAAGAAGACAGAATAATGGCCAAAAAACATATGAAAAAATGCTCAACATCTCTAATCATCAGGGAAATGCAAATCAAAACCACAATGAGATATCACTTATCTCCAGTGAGACTGGCCTTTATCAAAAAGTCCCAAAACAATAAATGTTGGCGTGGATGTGGAGAGATAGGAACACTCTTAAATGTGTTCTTGAAATATCATATTCAAAGCAAATTTTAATCAATTTAATCATAGGCAGTATAATAGTTACGAGTACTCTGAAGATTAACTGTGTGTGTTGGGTGTATTACTGAAATTTCATTGTCTCAGTTTCTTCACTGAAATAGGGGTAATAAAAGTACTTATCTCATTTGGTCGTTGAATGGATTCAATAAGTTAATATTAGAAATGCTTAGAACAGTACCTGGAACAAAGTAATCACTCTACAAACAGCTGCTGCTATTGCTTTCTTCATCATCATCTTTAAATCATCATCATTAAAGATTTAATAGTTCCATGATAGTTATCACCAAAGAAAGTCATGCTAAATCCCTTAATAGAATTATTCATCTGTTTGAAAGCCATGCTATCGCCATACCTTGTTTTGTAAATATGGATTTTTATATTTTATATATATATATATATCTCAAAGACTTTCTAAAACTGAAGTGCAATAGTATATGTATATATATAAAATTAAGAAATATGCCTTGTTTTTCTCTCCATTTTTATATATTAGCATAGAAATTACAGTGGTCATTATAGGGTAAATATCACAGATCTTTTCTGTAATACGAGTATAAAACCATAGCAGAAGGCATATTGGACTTAGAGGTGGAAAACTTGAATTCAGTTCCAACTCTCCTACTCATTGGTTTTGGATACTTGGGTAAGTTGCTAATTCTCTGTTTCTTATCTACATGGAGATAGATATATACATATAGATATTAGATATATGTGGATATTCTCTTATCTATATTGGTAAGTTTTTATTTTTTCTCTGCTTGTCCTATCAACTACATGAGGAAAGTGTGTTAAAATCTGCAACTAAGATTGCATATTTGCCTGCTTCTTCTTTTGGTTCCCACTTTTTTGCTTCATACATGTAATCAGTTGCATTCAGATTTACAACTGGTATATCCTGTGGTATACTGGTAAATGTTCAACCAGTTCTCCAAGAGAGAATAAAGACACAATCCCTAATTTATAGCATTTGCCCATTTCCATGGTGTAAATACTCATTCCAAGGCCAATTTCAAGCTACAAATGTGTTATTACTGAACACAGACACAGGAAGAGGTGCACACATTGGCTCTAACAGGCTAGTTCAAGTTGGCTCTGGCATACCACTGGTTATATCATCCTGTTAGATTGATTACTTTATCATTGTGAAATATCTTTTTTATCTCTAGTACTGCTTATTGCCTTAATGTTTATTTTGTCTATTATTAATATAATTATGCCAGCTTTCTTTCAGTTAGTGTCCGCATGGTATATCTTTGTCCATCTTTTTATTCTTAACCTTTCTGCATCCTTTTATTTAGTTGTGTCTCTTATAAGCAGCATATAGTTGTATTTTTATTTTTAATCCAGTTTGACAATTTTAGACCCTTATTTAGAGTATTTAGCCTGTTTTCATTTAATGTAATTACTTTTATATTTGCATTCAAACCTATATTACTGTTATTTTGTATTTGTCTCATCTCTAATTTGTTTCTTTTTTCCCCCTTTCTTGCTCTCCTCTGGATTGGTAAAAATTTTTATTATTACATTTTTCCTCTTTTAGCTATTATACATTATTATACACTATTTTTATTTTCTTTTAGTGGCTACACTAGAGACTACAGTAAATATCCTTGACTTTGTAGAGGTTATATAAATTAGTACTTTTTCACTTTTCAGAAAACACAAGAAACACCACTTAAATTTCACTCATCTCTCTCTCTGATATTTTGGGGCATTATTCTCATGTATTTTTATTGCACATATATTTAAAACCCTACAAGATATTGTTATTTATTAATATTTTTAACTGGCAATATTAATTTAATTTTCTCCACCTATTTGTGTTTTTCTGTACTTAAAAAAATTTTAATATATTTTATTGATATATAATAGCCATACATATCTTGGGGGTGCATGTAATATTTTGATACATGTATACAATGTGTCATGATAAAATCAGGTAACTGGGATATCCATCACCTCAAATATTTATTTTTTCTTTGTGTTAGGAACATTACAACTCTTCCAGCTATTTTGAAATATACAAAAAATTATTGTTAACTATAATTTTCCTACTGTACAATTAAATACTAGAACTTATTTCTTGTATCTAACTGTATTTTTGTAGCCTTTAACCAACTTCTCTTCATCCTTTCCTCCTCCTTCCCCTTCCCAGGCCCTGGTAACAGCCATTCTACTCTCTACTTCCATGAGATCTACTTTTTTTTAGCTCTCACATATGAGTGAAAGTATGTGATATTGTCTTTCTGTGCCTGGCTTATTTCATTTAACAAAATGTCCTCCAGTTCCATCTATGTTGCTGCAAATGACAGGATTTCATTCCTTTTTATGGCCAAATAGTATTCCACTGTGAGTGTGTGTGTGTGTGTATGTGTGTGTGTGTGTGTGTATGAGATACATATATATCATCAGTTGATAAGTACTTAGATTGATTCCATCATCTTTGCAATTGTGAATTGTGCTGTGATAAACATTTGAGTGCAGGTGTTTGTTTGTTTTGAGACAGGGTCTCACTCTGTCGCCTGGGCTATCCCTGAGCTCAAGCGATCCTCCTGCCTCAGCCTCTCCAATACTTGGGGCTACAGGTGCATGCCACCACATGCCTGGCTAATTTCTCTATTTTTTGTAGAGATGGAGTCTCGCTCTTGCTCAGGCTGGTCTCAAACTCCAGGCCTCAAGCAATCCTCGCACCTGAGCCTCCCAAAGTGCTAGAATTATAGTCATGAGCCACTGTGCCTGGCTGCAGGTGTCTTTTTTTATAAAATGACCTTCTTTTCCTTTAGTTAGATAGCCAGTAGTGGGATCACTGGATCATATGATAGTTCTATTTTTAGTTTTTTGAGGAACCACCATAGTTTTTTCCATAATGACTATACTACTTTATACTCCCCCATGAACAGTGTATAAGTGTTCCCCTTTCTCTGTATCATTGCCAGCATTTGTTAATGTTTGTCTTTTCAATAATAGCCATTCTAACTGGCGTGAGATTTTATTGTGGTTTTGATTTGCATTTCCCTATGATTAGTCATGTTAAACATATTTACGTATACATGTTGGCCATTTGCATGTCTTCTTTTGAAAAATTGTTTAGGTCTTTTGCCCATGTTTTAATCAGATTGCTTTTTGTTTTTTTAGCTATAGAGTTGAGTTCTTCATGTATTCTGATTATTAATCCTTTGTTGGATGGATCATTTGCAAATATTTTCTCCCATTCTGTGGATTGTCTCTTTACTTTGTTGATTGTTTCCTTTGCTATGGCAAAGCTTTTTAGCTTGTTGTAATCCCATTTGTCTATCTTTTGCTTTTGTTGCCTGTGCTTTGGCAGTCTTACCCAAAAAAAAAAAAAAAAATCCATGCTTTTCTTTATTTCCTTCATTATAATGCTTTCATCTGGGATAATTTGCCTTCTTCATTTTTTGTTTATCTGAAAACTCTTCCCTTTGTAGTACATTTTCACTGGGTATAGAATTGCAGATTGTCATTTATTTTCTTTTAAAGATGTTATTCTGTTGTCCTCTACCTTCCATAATTTCTGTTGAAATATCAGCTTTAAGTTTTACTTTTGTTCATTTGAGGATATTGGGTCTTTTTCTTTAAAGATTTATTTTGTCTTTGGTTTTAAACAGTTTTACTACTATATGCTTAGGGTAGATTTCTGTGTAATTATTTGCTTGGCATTCAGTGTCCTTTTATAATCTATGACTTAATCTCTCTGGTAAACTTTATAAAATTTTTGCCCAGGGTTTCTTCAAATATTATTACTGCCAATTCTATTGTTCTCTGCTTCTGGGACTTTCATACACATATTTTAGACATATTTACTTTGTCACAAATATCTCTTATGCTCTTCTCTGTCCTTTTCATGTTTTTTCTCTTTATGCTTCAGTTTATCTTTTTTTGTTGTCACTGATTTATCTTTCAGTTCACTAACCCTATTTTTGCTGTGTCTAATATGCTGTTAACCCCACTTTCGAGTTCTTAAGGTTATAAATTGTAATTTTTCAATTCTAATGTTTTCATGTCACTTTTTACAGAAATCTTCCACCTTATTTATCACTTACTGAGCATAATAATCACAGCTGACTTAAAGTCCATATCTAATTATTCCAATATCTACATGTCCTATTTTACTTATGTTATTGTTTGGGTTTTTTTTTAATTTTTAGTTTCCAGTCATTCGATTTTGTCTCCTGGCATACTTAACAAATTTTTTATTAGATGTGAGATATTATGTGTAAAAAATTGCAGAGGCTCTGTATGATAATAACTCCCTCCCAAGAGGATTTAATTTCCTTTTGGCAGGCAGTTGGAGCCAATCAGTTATTGAGCTAGTTCAAGACTAGACTTTAGGCCTTTTTGAGAGTTGGTTTATTTCCAGTTTTACATTACTCTTGTGGGTAGCCCTTTGGGTTTCTCAACTGAAAGCCGAGGGTGGTTACAGGGATCCTAGACTCCTCTGTTACTCCTGAACTCCAAATTTCATTGCCATCTTCTCCCCATTCCTCCGCCCCACCAGTCTAAAGATAGCCAAGAGCTCTAGGGCATTGTTGTTCTGCTCAGCAATTTCCTCCAGGGAAAAAGTGCTGGAGAAGGTCCAGTTTACTTCAGTGTATTTTCTTCTTCCTCACTAATCCTCTAGCCCTGGCTGCTTTGGATGGTCATCGACGCTGTCAAACATCTACTTTTTTTATGTATCCAGATTTTATAGTTGTTCTTAGCAACAGGTTTGGTCTGATATGAGCGATTCCATTATAACTAGAAGCATAAATTTCCTTATCTGTAAAAAGGGAGAATAATATCTGCCCTCTATTCCATTTTTTAGTGGTTGCTATAGGAATTACAATAGCTCTAATTTATTACAATCTAGTTAGAGCTAATACTGAATTACTTCAAGTAAAATAGTTTACTTGAACCTTGTACCTTGCAATAGTATATTCTACTTAATCCCCTCATCCTTTGTGCTATTGTTGTCATATATAGTACATCTCTATATATCATAAATCCAACAATATAGGGTTATAATTTTTGCTTTAAACATTTTATGTATTTTTTTCATTATAAGAAGAAAATTTAAAATATACAAATATTTTTTTCTGTAGGCCCAAGTTGCCATGTGGTGTCATTCTCCTTCATCTGGAGAATTTCCCTTATCATTTCTCATAGTGTAGGTCAGCTGATGATAAATTTTCTGTTTTTGTCTTTATTTCATCTTTATTTTTGAAGGATATTTTCTTTAGCCATAGAATTCCTAGTTGCATATTTTTTTCAGTAGTTTGGATATGTCAGTTCAATATCTTCTGGCCTCCAATGATTGTGATGGAAAGCTAGCCATTATTCATATTTTTGTTCCCTATTTGTAATATATCATTTTTCTCTTGCTTTTTTCAAGATTTATTTTTATCTTTTTTTTTTTTTTTTGGCTTTCAGCAATTTATCTTTGACTTGCCTCTGCATTTATATTTATCCTGCTTGGAGTTTGTTGAGCTCAGGTCTAAACGGCTCTATATCATCACATTACAACATTTTTTTACCTATAATTTCTTGTGTTTTATTAATTCTCGCACAGTAACAGTACAAATATTCAAACCAAAATACTTACACACATAAAGCGGGATAATCATTGGTCAAAAGTACAATGGGTAAATTCACAAGTTACACTGTAAACAGCTGTACACATTAAACTAAAGTCCAAAAGTTACAGCAAGTTAATTTTTAAAAATTCTATCAAATATGCTTTATATAGAGGAAGAGTTACCATGAAGGTAATAAATTTAATCTTTAGGGCCTGAAGTGGACTTCACAATGTATTTTCATGGGCATCTACGTTTGTAAAGTTTGCAAAAGTATAATTTTTAGTTCTTTTTTATATGGAAGACCCTAAATTGTATGAGCTTCAGGCTTCACAAAACCTAGATCTGCCTCTGCTTTTTACGTTGAATAAAACATAAACATAGTTCTTTCCATAGGAAGCCAAAAGGTTTTGTGTGCTTGCTTGTTTGATGACTTTGCAATAAACAAAGAGAAGGAATGCTGCTAGCAGCACAGAAACCACCTGAGCAGTAGGAACATGTTTTTTGGCAGCAGGCACTTGGGCAGACCTCATGTCATGACCAAAATGAGTGAGTTTGACCCTCCCACCCAAGACTAGCAGTTTTTATAGTGTCAAAAACAAGTGTAGGCTAAGGCTTCAATGTATAGTTCTCTGCCTTGTTAAAGTGTAACTTTTTCCTGATGACCTATATAGTTAATTGGCTATGATAGGTATGATGAAGTCGTTGTCACCTCAGCCTGGGTACACAATTACGTAATCTGTGTGCTTTGGATTCAGAGTCCTGGTACAATTTCAAGCCAAGTTAGAGAAATGATACCTCTATAAAGAAGAGCAACTGATGGGGAATCTGAGCCATCATCTTGGCTGTACCTAGCAGAATTTTAGGACTGTACACAAGTACAAAAAATAATCTCAGTAACGATCCATTAAAAATAATTTTATTTTATTAGGTATCTAGTTCAGGATAAATTTACGGTTGGAATGTAAGAAAACTTCTAACTTCTTGAAGCAAACAATGGAAACACGGTTTCATGAAAAAGACATTCGTCATGAAGGGATAAGGCTCTCCCTCAACTTTCAGGAAATAAAAACTATATTTGAACTTTATCAATGTTACATTTAATTTTTTTCATTTGAACATTTTTAATTTATAAAAGAGGTTAAGCCATTTAACTGATAACACAAATGCCAAAATACTATATAAAATATTCACAGTTAAAATAATTTGTGTTCCCAAATATTTTCTACATAAATATACCACAGAAAAATTCTATGTATTGTTCTTTCGAGTCTTCCTACAATTAAAAAATAAAACTTTGTACAAAACTTAGACATTAGCAAGTTTTTGGTTTAATAGTTGGAAGTGAGAAATTAAAACAATCAGAATTTCTTTAGGTTGGCTTCATAACCAAGTATTATTCTGGCTAGTAAAACTTGCTGCTTTTAAGCATCAGTGTTAAAAAGTAATAACGATAAATTTAAAATTTAAAAAATTTTTCTGAACTCTTTCTAGAAATCTATTTCACATACTTTTCTACAGCAAATACTATGCCTTCTGTATCAGGTCATGGATTCCTCTAATACTAATGACCCAATCGTTGGATCCTTCTAGAGGATCATCAGTTATGATTGAACTTCCTAAATCCATGATGTATTTGTTTGATACAAATGATGTTTTGCCAGTAATAGATCCAGCCGATTCTTTGGTAATAGTTACTTGTGTTATAATAATAGATCCATCCAAATCACAGTATAAATCAGTATGCCCTGCTCAAGAATAATACCCAGAACCAACCTGTGGTTTATTCCCCGACTAGTTATTTCTGTGCCCCAACCTTAGGACCCAAGCTTAGGAAATGAATCTGGCTCTTTATCATCTATAGGATGAAATGCAGCCTCTCTTCAAGGCCTACGAGTCCTTGGTAACCTGTTCTTTTATTACTTGTCAACCTTTTCTCCCTCCTTTCTCATCAGAGTCAGTACATTCCAGCTGTACTTAACTATCTTGGTCCATTTCCTGTTGGTACAACAATATCACAGACTGGGTAATTTATAAAGAAATTTATTTCTCAGAGTTCTGGAGGCTGGGAAGTTCAAGAGCATGTTGCCAGTGTCTGGTGAGCATTATTCCATGACAGAAGGTGAAAGTGATCACTCAAGAGGCAACCAGGGCCAGACTTGCTTTATATAACCACCCAGTTGTGTGACAGCTAACCCACTTTCACAATAATGATAATAAACTATTCATGAGGCACAGCCCTCACGAATGACCTCTTATTAGGCTCTACCTCCCAACACTATTGCATTGGGGATTAAGTTTCCAACACATGGACTTTTGGGAGACACATTCAAACCACAAACCATCTGATGTTTTCTAAACATATTATATTTTCTCATTCCTCTGTCAGGAAAGCTATCCTGCCTTCTCCTCCTAACCAACTCCTATTCATTCTTCAAGTTAGCTCATCAGGAAAGTTTTCCCAACTTGCCCCACAAAAGAATACATCATACTCCCACTTTAGGCCACACGCTATATTCTAATACTTGCTTCAGTATTTTGTTTTTGCTATTTACATGATTGTCTCCCCTCACTAAACTGTGAGCTCCCTGAAGGCAAACCATAGACTTTAATGTTTATAATTATACAGCATGGCAGTGTGTGATATATAATAGGTACTGGACTTCTTCGTGTCTTTATGTTTTATTGTCTATTGTATACCAGATACTATACTCCGAGTTGGCAATTCAAGCTGAGCAAAAAAGGCAGGGTCACTGTGCTGGAGGAGCTTATTGTCTGGGGTAGAAACTGATGTTAATCAAGTGATAATATTAATTAATGAATAATTATAATTCGAATTAAGTGCTCTGAAACACACATGCACACACACAACCTGACCTAGGTTGAGCAGAGGTAGGAGGAGTGGTCAAGGAAAGCTTCCCCAGGGAAGTAGAGCTTGACTTGCCATCTGAAGGATGAGTAAGTAGAGAGAAGACTGGAGAACAGATATAGGTCAGAATATGTGAGATTTTTGCAAGGCCATGATCAGGATTTAGTTCTTTATCCTAGACTGGAGCAACCATTAGGCATTGAAGGTTTTTAAGGAGGTGACTGACATTATCAGACTTGTAAAGGTGTTCAGATTGTAGTTTGGAGAATGGATTGAAGAGAAAAATATTTATTGACTAAATTAACAAATTTATAAATTAACTAATACACTTAGCTAATTCTTGCATATTTACTTTATGTTAACCTCATCTATTTGAAATGTGAATTTTAATAATACTTCCAGTATAGCACTATCCTACTGAAATATAATATGAGCCACATATGTAATTTCAAATTTGCTAATAGTCACATTAAAAAAAGGTAAGAGGAAAAAGGTAAATTTAATCTTAATAATATATTATACATAACCTACCTAGTATATCTAAAACACTATCATTTCGATATGTAATCAATATAAAAGTATTTTAATGAGATATTTTACCTTTTTATACTAAGTCTTTGAAATCTAGTGTGTATTTTATACTTACAGCACATCTCAATTCAGATAACCATATCTCAAGTGTTCAATGGCCATTGTGGCTAATGGCTACTATATTGGAAATTGCAGTTATAATGCCTTCACCCAGTGGTTCTCAAACCTGGCTGTTCATAGAAGTACTACCCAGAGACACTTGTTAAATATTTCCTGGTAACTGTCTCCATTTCGATTAAATGACTCTAGGGAGAGACCCAAAAATCTGTTTTTGATCCAATACACCAGGCAATACTAATGCAACAGTGCATGGACAAGCATACTGATGAGTTTCTGCATTACCTCAAAGTTGTGAATATAATGAAACCTTTAGGCAGCCTGGAAAAATTGAGCAATGCCATGGGAAGCTCAAAAGGAAGGATATTTCAGACACCCTTCAAATAATTTGTGAAATTCCTTACCATATAGCATTGCTGAAAAGTTCTATTTGGAGACTTCCAACTGCTGAAAAGATAGCAAACTATACAAGGCTATTGTCTCCCCAGTTCCCCAAATCCAATCTTAAAGATTCCATGTAAGTGAGAGGCAGGGTGACAAATTTAAGCCTAACTAGGAAACTCTGTAAGCCCCTAGGAGAGGAAAGGAAGTTACCTCACATTGTGGTGTAAAAAGAAAGCCCGAAGGGGCAAAGAGGGACACTAATGGAGGTAGAGGGTGGAATGAAAAGATAGAACCTCTGATTGTGCCCTTTTCTACCCCACATTAGCCTGAGTGGATCACAGCCCACCCCAACTCAAGATGGGCATAAAAACAGCAAGATCATCCCAGCACCTGCCCAAGGAGACAGAAGAACATCAGGGAAGCTGATAGCTATGTATATGGTTTGGTTAGCAACAGTCCTCTTCTTCCTTCCACCCAAGGATGTAGGTGATTATCACAGAAGACAGGAGCTCTTGGGAAAATGATGGCAATGTAGGGGTACTGGGAGTCGACCTGAGAGGCATGTTCTCTTTGTAGGAGGGTAGATTGGGGCTGATGGAGCCCAGATTATAACACCAGAGGCTTTCTACCATGAGGCTCATTTGCTCTTCTCCTTACCACTCCCCACAAAGGAATCAGAAGAGTCACATTCCAAGTCCTGTGCTTTTGATCCTCCCTTGCAACTGTGAATTACAACTGTGCTTGTTGATACTCCCAAGGGCATATGAGACACAGGGGAAAATATTGCAACATCTGAAGAGTGTAATTCCATAAGAGATTTTTTTTAAACTAGATAATTTATACTAGAGGAACAGAATTAATGGAAAAAAGTGAAGAATTTAAAATGAGTAAAAGAAATGTCTTCGGAAATAAGAAAGGATATTAGAAATATGAAGCAATAAAAAACTAGAGACATTGGTTATGAAAATATAGTAATTGAAACGAACTTAGTGGATAGGTTGACTTAAAGATTGGATACCATCAAATAACAAAATAATGAGGTAGAAATTACTTGGGGAATTCTCCCAGAAAGTATCTGGAAGCAATAAAGGAATGGGAAACATAAAATTTAAGGATATGGAGAAAACTCTGATAAAAAAAAAAAACCTGACAACATTACAAGAGAACTACAGATAAATATCCCTCATAAACACAGATGAAAACTCCTAAACAAAGTATTAATTAATTGAATCCAGCTATGTAGATATATTATAAAATAAATGAGTTGAGTATGGTTGTGGGATACAAAATCAATTTATAAAACTCAATTATATTTCTGTATGCTTGCAATGAAAAATCCAAAATGAAATTAAATAAATAATCCCATTCAAAATCACATCAAAAAGAATAAAATACCTAGGAAGAAATTTAGCAAAAGACATGAAAAGCTTATACACTGAAAACTACAAAGCATTGTTAAGTGATTAAAGACAATCTAAATAAATGGGTGACATTCTGTTTTCATGGACTGTACAACATAATATTGTTAAGATACCAATCCTCCCAAATTGATCTATATATTCCACACAATCCCTATCAAAATCCCAGCAAGCTCTTTTGTAGAAATTGACAAACTGACCCTAAAATTTATATGGAAATGCAAAGGACCTAGAATTGCCAACACAATTTTCAAAAAGAGCAAAATTGGACCTACTATAAAGTTATAATAATCAAAAGAGTGTGGTATTGCTGTAAGGATAGACATATAGAACAATGAAATAGAGTATAAAGTCCAGAAATAAATCCTTATATTTGTGATCAATTAATTTTTTAAAACATCAAGGCAATTCAAGGGAAAAGGATGATCTTTTCAACAAATGGTGCTTACACAATAAGATACCCATTTAAAAAGAACTTAAAACCATTACTCTGTACTGCAGTTGGCTGTCAGTATCCTCAGTTCTGTGTCTGTAGATTCAACCAATTGCCGAAATTTGATCCACAGTTGGTTGAATACATGGATGCTGAACCAGCCAATAGGGAGCCTGCGGATGCGGAAGGCAGACTGTAGGACTTGATCATTCTCCAATTTTGCTGTCACTGGGGGTCCTAGCAACAATCCCCTGCAGATATAGTGGTACGACTATATATACAAAAACCAACCGTAAATATACAAAAACTGTAAAACTTCTGGAAAATATAGGAGAAAATCTTTGGAAACTTGGGCTAGGCAAAGATTTGTAAGTGTGACACAAAAAGTGCCATTCATTTAAAAATTAATAAACTGGATTTGATTGAAATGTAAAACTTTTGCTCTTTTGAAGGCACAACTAAGAAAATGAAAAGGCACAGACTGGAAGAAAATATTTGCAAATCATGCAAGGAATTGGTATTAATTATCTACTGCTGTGTATCAATTACCCAGAAACTAAGCAGTTTAAAACAACAAACATTTATTATCTCGTGCAATTTCTGGGTGTCAGGAATTTGAGTGCAGCTGTTGGCCAGAGCTGTAGTCATGTCAAAGCTGGGCTAGGACTAGAGAATCTTCTTCCAAGCTCACTCACATGGCTATTAACAAGCCTCAGTTCCCTGCTGGTTGTTGGGCAGTATGTTAGTTTCCAGGGCTGCTGTAACAAAATAGCACAGACTGAGTGGCTTAAATAACAGATATTTGTTTTCTCACAATTCTAGAAGCTAAAAGTCAAAGATCAATGTGTCAGCAGATTTGTTTTTTTCTGAGGTCTTTCTTGGTGGCATGCAGGTAGCCACCTTCCCATGGTATCTTAACATGGTCTTTTCTCTCTGTATTTCTTGTTTTCTCTTTTTGTGTCCCAATTTCCTCTTATAAGGATACTAGTCAGATTGGATTAGGGCCCACCCTAATGGCCTTATTTTAACTTAGAAACTTCTTTAATGGTTCTATCTCCAAATATAGTCACATTCTGATATACTGGGGAAGAATTTTATGAATTTTAAGGGGACACAATTCAGCCTATAACAGCCAGAGACTTCAGCTCCCTGCCCCCTGGGCCTGTATGTAGGGTTGCTCAAGACAAGGCAGCTTACCTTCCCCAGAGGGAGTACTCCAGGAGAGAGAACAAAAGAGCAAGAGCCTACAACAGAAACCACAGCCTTTCTCCAAACCTAATCTCAGAGGTAACATAATATTACTTCTGCTGTGTGCTATCCTGGGATAAGAAGCAGCATTCTACACATGGGTCTGAATACCAAGTGGGGATTATTGGGGAACATCTTGGTGGCTGTCTACCACAAACTTGTATTCATAATATAGAGAGAACTACTACAGTTTGATAATAAAAAGACAAATAAATCAACTAAAATGGGCAAAATATTTGAAATACATTTCATTAGAGAAATTATATGAATGATCATGAGCACATGAAAAGGTGCTGAACATCATTAGTCATTAAAAAAATGCAAATGAAATTCACAATGAGAAACCAGTACACACTTATAATCCAAAAAGTGACAATATCAAGCATTGGCAATGACGTAGAGAAACTGGAACCCACAGCCAGTGGGAATGTAAAATGGTATAGCAAAATAGTTTGGCCATTTCTTAAAAATTAAACATAAACTTACCATATGGCCCAGCAATTCCACTCCTAGAGTCTGCTCAAGAGAAATGAAAACATGTCCACAAAAAAGCTTATATATAAATGTGGAAGCAGAACGATTCTTAATAGCTCAAACTGGAAACAATCCAAATGCCTATCAACTGGTACATGAATGAACAAATGTGCTATATCCATACAATGGAGTATTATTTAGCAATAAATAACAAAATCAATAAAAGGAACAAACTGCTGATATTTAATACAGGTTTCAACATGGATTCTCTGTCATTTAGCCCCTTTTTCTAGTGTAGAGATGTAGCTAGCCTGAAGATCCAGTCAGTTTCTCTTTGACCCCAAAGGCAACTAACACCTCTAAGTACCTCCAAAAGATTGTTCTTCCGGAAGCTACCTCCTCACAACCCATGGTGGATTTTACTCCTCTCCAAACTCACTTCAATGCTCCTTTCAGCCCTGCTCAATCAGTAGTGCCCCAGCTAAGTGCCTCTTCCTCACTCTGCTCACCCATTTAAAATTCCCATTCCGTGACAATAGGTGAATGAATGATAACAGCTGAATGCCCTGCAAACTAATAGCCTCTGATTGGGTAGCACAAAGCAGCCCACCCTAAGAAGCCATTTCTTTGAAGTTCCCCCATGCAGCAATTGAGGAAAATATATATCTCACAAGACATTATGTGAAGGTTAGGTCAAAGTGCCTAATGCCCAGTTGCCCAGTATGTAATAGTAATAATTTTTAAAAATAACTGAAACAGATGCAAGGGTCATTTTGGTTTTGTTTGAGTGTGTGTGTGTGTGTGTGTGTGTGGTGTTTAGATCCACTCCTGGGGATTGAACTTTGGCCAAGTCTCTAAACAGGGGAATATATATGTAAATGAGAACCAAAAATAAAATCCTAAGCCCCGCCCCTAATTGAACAGTCTTGGCCAAGGGAACCCCAGAGAAACCTTAAAAACTGAGTTCTCAGCCATGACAGGATGGGAAGTCAGACAAGCCTCATTATAGCTTCTCCTTTTTGCAATTTAGACACAACAATTGACCGGCATTAATGTTAAAATAGAAATCATAATACTGACAGAAGGGACTCTGTGGCAATAAGATACCTAAGGTCATGCGGGCATGTGTTAAGTCACACACCACTACCCTTAAAGAATAAACTGTATTCTGCCACAAGGTTTTTCCTTTTCTCTAGCAACTAAACAAGCACTAGCCTCAAAGACAAGCAATATTAAAACAATTGCAGCTTACCCACTGACCGAAGCTGACTAGCTGATCCTGGTCCAAGAGCCATAACTACAGCTTTGATTGGACAAGAGACTGAGTTCAGCAACTTTCTCCTGATAAGAAGACCACCCACCATCCACTGATGCTGGCCAGTTTTACAGAGCCTGCCTGCTCGAGTGCCTTACTGTCTTTGCTTAACCTTTTGACTTAATAGGGCCTAATTATAATGTATCCACATGTTAACTCTCCACCCCAAGTGAACATGGGTCACGTGTAACATGAATGTTTGCTTATCATGCATGTCTGTCTCCCCTTCATGAATATTTTCATAGCTCCTCATATAACCTGTTGGATGTGTATACTCGGCCAACTCATTTGGCATAAATTCCTGTTCCACCCTCCCCTCCCTCAAACGGCTGTTTCCAGCCTCCTCAGAGGCTGTGCTTCTAAACCTGTCAGAGTAGCCACTGTGCAGGCTGTAACCTGTAAGAAATAAATGTTTATAAATTGTGTGATTTTAAAGTTGACTATATAATGTTCTCTTACAAAGTCCTGTAAAATGGGGGAACAGGCTGATGCAGGCTGTTACTGACAAACAGTTGAAAGAATTAAGTTAATGCCCTCTTTCCTACCTGAAACCTACCATGATGCCCAGTAATAACAGCCACCATACATTGAGTTTGTGTCAGTCACTGCTAGTTGAGTCCCATGCATGACTTCATGCAATCTTCATAATAACATGAAGAGATTTGTAATACCATCGTCCCTAGTTTATAGGTTGAAAAAACTAAAGCTTTGAAGAGGCGTAACATCAGGTGTGTCCTCCATTTTCATACAAGATTAGATTTAATTGTTAATACAGATTAGGGTGGGCATTCCCATTTCACGAGTATAAAGGATTCGTTTCTCTTTCCTTGGCCGGGCTCCTCCACTCTACAGAGCGCGGCAAGTTGCCGAGAGTGGGCGGAGGCGGCATCCCCAGCATAACGGAGTGGCGAGGCCCCGGGGGAGGCAGTCAGAGTGGGCGTGGCCTCACGCAGGCTCTCTCAGAGGATCTGGGCCGGTCCGCCGCAGAGCCGTAAAGAGCGCTACAAGTCGTGAAGTGTCGAGGTACGAAAGCGTTGGTTTACGGCGATTCGGCCGACCGTGCCAGGCCGGCGTTTGGTGCTTGTGTCTTCTCGGCTATACACGTGGGCTGCTGTCGGTGTTCTGGCCCGTAATTCTTCCTGTTGGTGTGGAGCAGCCACATCGAAGGACAGAGTGGCAGCAGAGGTCAAGGGTCGTGAGCTGATGGAGTTTGCTGCTGAAAATGCAGGGTCGTCGGGAAGTGGTCTCCAGAGTGTAGCTGAGGGGGCGCGGTTAGGTCCCAAGTCGGCCAGGAAGGAAGTCAGGGACTTAGCAGGGATGGAGAAGGCCGGCGGTGGAGAGGAGGGGAATGGACGGACAGGAATGATGAAGACAGGAGATGGAGAGAAAGGAAGTAGACAGAGGGCAGGAGCGATGGGCATGGACTTAACGGTTGTGAAACAAGAAGTTACGGACTGGCCAGAAATAGAAGGCACGTTGGATGGCCAGTGGGTAAAGCAGGAGGTGGAGGATAGGCCTGAGGTGAAGGATGAGAAAGCAGGCATATTGGAGGTGAAGCAGGAGATGCAGAGTGGTTGGGCGATAAAAGAAGAGAATATGGATGAGCCAGAGGTAAAGGAAGAGAAAGTGAAGGTGAAGGAAGAGGTAATGGACTGGCCAGAAGTGAAGGAAGAGAGGAAGGATAACCTGGAGATAAAACAGGAGGAGGTGTTTGTTGGTCAGAACATAAAAGAGGAGGAGATGATGGATAGAGTGCTTGTAAAAGAAGAGAAGGATTTCCTGAAGAAAGAAGTGATGGATGATTCAAAGGTGAAAGAAGAGCCTCAGATAAATCACCTGGTGGGCTGCAAGCGGAAACTGGCCATGTCAAGGTAAGGCAGGGAGAAATCCAATTGGGGGAATAAAACTAAAGGCCTCTTGTCTAGAGTGAAGGAAACTACACGATCAGCAGAAGGTAAAATAGTGAAAAATAAGAATAAGTTTGGGTTTCTGGAGTCTGAGTGGTATTGGTTGGCAGGGTTGGGAAGGGGAGGATGTTGGCAGATGACCACAAGTTCAGTGAAATATGTGAAGTTGTTAGTGTCCAATGGGTAATGGTGAAGTAAGGAAAGTGAAATTTCCGGGGACCATAAGATCCTTTGGAACAGGATCTGGCTTGACTTAATATGCTTTTGACTCATTATTCTTTGAGAGAGGATAGAGATGAGAAAAAGTCTAATAAAACCAACAGTGACAAAGTGGATTAAGTTAAAATTAGACAAAAACACACTTGACCTCACTCGTCAAATTTCTGTACAGATGCTATGAATATTTATTGCTTTTGATTTAATTTTCTTAGCGTGGGATCGATCATGTTGACAACAAAGGAAATAAAGGTAGTCAGATTCTTGGGAATATTATTACTGTCTAGAACATAGTGAACCAAATAGAAGTAGTTATAGCTTGGTTGTCCCAAGATCCTAGAAGAGCAGTTGAGGACAGGTGATGGGTAAAAGCATTTCTAGACTATTTTGATGCCCATTTTAGGTTAGGTGTGGAGTTGAGGGGAAAAGGTGCTACTGCTGGTCTCTAAATTTGATGGGGTCTTATATTTTTTCTGGGGTGTGTGTGCTTTCAAAATATCTAAACATAACTTATGGATTGGACTTCTGGATACACACACATACAATCACACAATCATTACCGTATTTCCGGGAATTGCAAGTTAAAATATCAGTGAATAATTTCAGTCTCTAATTATAGTAGAAAAAGAAGTCAAAAGTTAGATGAGTTTCTAAAAATTTAGTACATGTGTTCTTGAGTTAACATATCACTAACATCATTGTAAATGTAGTTGTTATTTGGAGACAATTTCATAAAGAAGAATTTTCAAATGTTGTTTAACAGCTGTCAAATACTTTATCAGTTACTTGAATTTACTTTTTAAAAAAATCTTAATCCCATCCACTTATACTTGCATGTACTTTATTCACTGTGACTAACTGTTCATAAATTGATTGACAAGTAATTCAATCAGCATTCAAAGTTTATAAACAGATAAACAGAAGTAATATTTGATAACTTAATAAATTACATATGGTCTTTTGTAGGTGTGAAACTTGTGGTACGGAAGAAGCAAAGTACAGATGTCCACGTTGTATGCGATATTCCTGCAGGTATATATGTAACTTCCTACCTTATTACCTACATTTGTACCTTTCTTACCATAAAATATAAAAGTACTTCCTCTTTGTCTCTTTAGTTTGCCCTGTGTAAAGAAACACAAAGCAGAACTGACGTGTAATGGAGTTCGAGATAAAACTGCTTATGTTTCAATACAACAATTCACCGAAATGAATCTCCTGAGTGGTAAGCCATTTTATGCATAGCAGATTGATTTTTCCTGGCCATTGATGTATGTCATTTGTTTATTCTTCTGTCTATTCTGTTATTTTGAAATTTTTAGATTATCGATTTTTGGAAGATGTGGCAAGAACAGCAGACCATGTTTCTAGAGATGCTTTCTTGAAAAGACCAATAAGCAATAAACATGTAAGTATTTTTTGACCTAATCCCTTCCAATTAGAATTCCTTTCGATCAAGTAGATTCCTTTTTTTCACTTGACAAATATGTTACGTTGCTACCATGATCTAGGGCTATTCTGGTTACTAGAAATATGGCAGTGACCAAAGCAAAGTCCTTCCCTGCATGGAGCTTGTAGTTAGTGGGAGAGACAGGACATGCTTAGAACAACAAATATAATTTCAAATAGAATTGAGTGAATGTAGAAAATAAAGGTGGCTCAGGAGATTAACATGAATGAAAATGGTGTTTGTTGTGGGGAGGTTGTTAGGGTAGTATTTTTGATACAATGGTCAGGAGAAGCTTCTCTAAGGGTTGATATTTAGACAGTGATCTGAATGATGGGAAAGAGGCTGTCTACGTGAACATTTGGAGGAATATTATTCCGGTAGAGACAAAAGTAAAAAGGAAGACCTGAGTGAGGAACAAGGTTGGTGCATTTGAGGAATTAAAAGAGGGGCAGAGTGACTGAAGCATAGTGAGTGAGGAGGCACATGTTGAACATGAGGTTAGATAAACTGATGAGGGTTTCTAACGTAGTCTAAATGCAAATGGAAACCATTGGAAGGTTTTGAACATGTTTGCTTTTTGAAAGACCACTGTTGCTGCTGTGTGGACTTTAGGGGGAAGGGTGGAAGATTAGAAGCAAGGAGACCGGTGATCCATGTGAAATGATGGTGGCTTGGGTCATGCTGTTAGAATTATTGGGAATTGATTAGTTTCTGGTTTTGAAGGAAGAACTAACAAGACTTGCTGTTCTAATATGCTTAGTTTTCATACTCTAACATCCCTTTTTCATTCCTTAAAGACTACGCAAAATTAAAGTTTACGTATTAGAAACACTTTGCAACCAGTATTCTGGAGATTCATTAATAGTATTATATTACATGGAATTGTGTTCATTTTTCAGAGACCATTTTGGTATTGGAGTTGCAAGATTTTCATATCCTTTAAACCTTTATTTTATTGGTATTATTGATATAGACATGGCATTACACATATCTGAAAAGTAATTATCATGTATCAACTTATTTTTCCTCAAGCTTAATTAAGAATAATTAAAATTCTGCTTAAAGATAAATTACTTTTTAAAATTTTTTTAATTGTGAAATATAGCATATATATTAAAAAATCATAATGTGGAAATATGCAGTGTAATGAATAATTTTTAAAGAAATATTCGTGTAACTACCACCAGGTCTAGAATTAGAACATTACCAGCTTCCCAGAAGTTCCCTGCTACCCTCTTGTGTCCTTCCTTAGTCCTTTCTCATTTCCAAATTTATTTTTCTATCTTAGGTCCATGCCATAATTTATTTATCCATTCTATTTTTTGTGGACTTTGGATTTTCTGTAAGAAAAAAAAATTAGAAACAATGCTACTACTCTTGTTTATAAATTGTGGTTTGCATGTGAACATGTTTTTCTAGGTTTTATGCCTGGGAGTGGAATTGCTGTGTTGTGGAGTATGCATGTCTTCCATTTGACTAGAATTTACCAAAACATTTTCCAAAGTAGTCATACCAGTTTATACCCCCACCAGTAGCATGTAAATGTACCTGTCATCACATTCTTTCTAGTACTTGATTGGATCAGACCTTTTAGATTTTTGTTAATCTGATGGCTGTGTAATTTTACTATGGTTTTAAATGTGTAATTCTCTGATTCCAGATCAGGTTGAACACCTTTCAGATATTTCATTGGCCATTTGAATTTCCTCTTTTGTGGAGTGCCTGGTCAAGCCTTTTGCTGATCTTTTCATCGATGAACTTTCTTTTTCTTACTGGTTTATAAGAATTCTTGGTATTACTTAGATGCTAATCCAAGTTGGTTGTGTATTATAAATAATTTCTTCTATTCTGTGGCTTGTCTTTTCACTCTGTGGTATCTTTTGGTGAATAGATGTTCTTAATTTTAATGTAGTCAAATTTATTATTTGTCTCCTTTATAGTTAGTATTACATGTGTTTGTAAAGAAATCCTTCCCTACCTTGAAGTAAGAAAAGTATTCTCCCGTAATTATTGTCTAAGGCTTTATAGTATTACATTTCACATTTATGTCTCTAAACTACCTAGAATTGATTTTTGGTATAATGTAAAGTGGAGGTCCCATTTAATTTTCCATATAGAATAGTCTACTTTTCTATAGTCTACCATTTATTAGAAAGTTCATCTTTTCCCTACTGTTCTGCAGGACCACCTTTGTCATCTGTCAAGCATCCATATATGCTTGGACCAGTCTCTGGCTGTTGGTATACTGGTCTATCCTGCACCAATACTACACTCTCTCAATTATTGTAGTTTTTTACTAAAACACGTTACTTGATAGAGTATATCCTCCCACTTTGTTCTTTTTCCTAGAATATGACTATTCAGTGTTCTTTGCACATGAGCAAGGCAAATCATTGCAAATCTGAGGAAAGACTGGCCCATTAGCCACAACTGCTAATGGGTTTTTTTTTTCTTTTTTCTCTGTTCCAGTCTGACCATACAAGTTTCTTAGCATGCTCTGGGAGTAGAGTTTATTTCTGGTTCACCTTTATCCTGAAGGTGTTTTATTCCATCATTCAGCTTAATTTGTTTTCAGTTAGAAGATTGATCATTGCTATTATAATCACTTATAGTAATCACTGCCATTACTGAAACCAGAATACCCTAAAACATTTTCCTACTTAGCCAGTGATAGCTGACCCTTCCTTTCCGTTGGCTTATGACTTGATTGTAGTTCTTTACATTGCAAATTCTAGATCCTCATTCACTTAACAAAAAAAACCCAAAACTTGCTTTTATACTTTGCCTTTTCTTTGAGTGACCTTTCTTCTTCCTTTGATTTAATAGAAATCTGATGATATTATTTCTTTCACAACTCTGGAGTTGCCTAGTTCAGCTTAACCAACCCTGGTGGTCAGTGGGTCTAAATCATGTCAGGGCCAGAATGTTCTCATATCCTATTTTGTATTGCCTACAACAGTGGCTACTTTAAGTTAGACCTTGTACTAGGCAGTGTCATGGTTCCTCCCTTGAGTGAGCTACCAATTTAGTATAAAATCATGGATATATACAGCTAACTATGGTATAAAATCATCAGTAAAAGAAATAAAAAATTTTATAGGTAGCCCCTATGATTGCCACAAATGACCTGTATTCTTTTTAAATCTCTGTGATATTCTTCTTTTGGCTCATAGAACATATGGTTAAAAGCACATGCTCTGGAGTTAGACCTGGGTTTGAATACAGGTTATACCTCTCAGAGATAGCTCTATGATGTTGGAATCTCATTAATTCTTACTGCTGAAATGGAGATGATAATGTATACCAATTTCATTGAATCATTGTGAAGATCAAATGAGATTGCTACTTAGAACTGTTGGTGAAGCATAATAAATGCTCCATAAATGTTAACTGTTATATTATTGAACATATTTGACTGACTTTTGAAATTTAAGGCATTTTAAAATTAATTTGTGTTTGTTTTTGGTTGTTAGATGTACTTTATGAAAAATCGTGCACGAAGACAAGGTATTAACTTAAAACTTCTACCCAATGGATTCACCAAGAGGAAAGAGAATTCAACATTTTTCAATAAGAAGTAAGTTGCTAACTTCTTTTTAGTGTATTGTGTGTTCTGATTTGATCAGGAACCTCTTTTAAGGTGTGGTTTGCTATAGCACATTGCTGCCCAAAGTGTCATCTGTGGACTGTTTGTTATTGGTTCATGACAAGATAACTGTAGTAATTATGTCATGTGACTCTGATAAAACTTTGGGCTTGAAGTGTGTGTGATAGCCTTTGAGAAGCTTCTCAAACATTAATGTGTATATGAATCACCTAGACATCTTGTTAAATATGCTTGTTTTGATTTTTCAGTAGGCCTGTGTTGGAGTTTGACATTGCGCCTTTCCAACAAGCTCCCCAGTGGTGCTGATTATTTGAGAAGCATATTTTGAGTAGCAGTGTCCTAGAACACTCTCATACATTGGACATAAGACTTTCTCTGAGACCTAAGATACCATGAACATATTTCAGGGGCTTCCAGGACAAAGCAGTGAGTCAAAGTAGGACCCCTCTACTGTTTTAATCAGAGCAGCTCTACTTTTATAATCCTTTTCACATTGGGATTGCAAGTGAGATTTCATTTAAAAGCTGGAAATGAGGAAGAAGGGGACTTTGAAAACATTTACTCTAATAGTGAATCTTTGAGTACAGGTAACATAACAGATTAATTTGCTGCTCTCTGAAAGCGTTGAGTTGGACAGCCCCAAGAATAGAGGAAAACAGGATCCAAAAGTACTTTAAGTAGCCAGCTAAATTATTGGATAATACTTTTCAGAAGTTAAGATTTTGGTTTAGAGTAAAAAAAACCTGAGGAAGTCCCTTCCTCTTCAGCCTCTTAGGAAATGTGGGGCCTTGAACAAATCACTTCCTATTCTCTGGGCCTAATCTGTATGTTATCAGAGTTAGGCTGGGCAAATTCTGAGGTTCCCTTCCAATTTTACTGTTTCATAAATTGCAAAGACAGAGCCACTGGAATTATCCATCATTATTCTAATAAAACTTTCACCGTTTCAAGGCTGTTAGATAATTAAAAGATGGTGTTATCCATTTATTTTATGTTTCAAGATATAAATATTTGTAAAAGTGGTTTTCCTTTTTCCTGATTGGCTTTCAAAAGTAATGTCTTACATTTATCAAGTATGAGAGGATTCCTTTGTACGTTTTGAAATTGACATATGTAGAAATTGAAATAATTTATTTGAAGTTTAGGGTAACTGGTTTGTGCCTTCCCAAATATAAAATGTATTCCTGTTATACAAAGGAAACCATTTAAAATGATTGTCATCAGAGATTAGTTCTTAGTAGCCTCAAGTGTAACATTTTTGTGTCTCTAGGTACATGAATGAATGTGGGAAATTTTTTCTAAGAATATTACACTCAGTATATTTTCTGGGCTTAGTAACCAAATTTATGTTAATATTTTATGTTATTTTGAAACACCCCAGGTCTCCGAAATGTCAAATCAGACTCTTGCATTAGCCTTTTGCTCATGAATGTACAGAGATTTGGGGTTGGTTTTCTTACATTTTTAGTGTTTTCTCACAAGGAAATTACCAACATATTATATAATAGGCTTTAGAGTAAATTTCTTTTTTTTTTAGTTATTAGAGTCAATTTTTTCGTGTCTTTCACATCTGTAAAATGGAGCTGATGATAGCTACCAAATAGAGTTGTGGCCTTTAGTGTTTTTTTGTTTGTTTGTTTGTTTGTTTTTAACGACAGCAGCAGCAGCATCTGGGAACCTGTAGTGTTATTAATTCACCTAGGCAGTAATGGCATGTAGGAAGGAATCATTTTATAGTAGCTATTGTAAAAATAATACATGCACATCATAAAGTTTAAAGGAGAAATAGCACCTAGAATTCCACTATCTAGAGATGATCTCTGATAAAATTTCATAATTCCTTCTAATCATATATGTTCTTTTTTCTTTTAATAAAGTAAAACATAATATTAAATACTTAAACTATAAAAAGTGACGTGACTCTCCCGAAGTTAAAAACTATTTTTTTATGAATATATACACATACTTTTTTCTTGCAGCTGGATTTTCCATTTAGCAATATATTTTGAACCTCTTTTCTTATTAATGTAAAGGTACTTAATTATTTTTAAGTAGTATATTCCAACTATGACTATATCCTAATTTATTTAATTATTCCCATATCCATGAACATTTAACTTATTTCTAGTTTTTAATTATTACACATAATGCTGTAATAAACATTATTGAACAAATTGTTTTGTGTGCTTGAATGATTTTTTTCTATAGGATCAATTCCTAGAAAGCGAAGTTGCTGGACCAGAGAGTACCTGCATTTAAACTTTTGAGAGAAACTCCCAAATTGTCCTTCTGAAAACAGTACTGCTTTGTACCTTTATCAAAAAAAAAAAAAGATGGTGCCTATTTTATTTATACCTGCACTTTTATTGAATATTACCAAACTTTTTTTGTATCTTTAATCATTAGAGAGGCTGATTTCTTGGATTTTTATTTCTTGTTTAGACATTGCCAGATGTCCCCTGGAGGAACCAAAATTACCCCTATTTGCGAACCACTGATTATGATGAATACAGAAGATATACTTACTGACATTTAGAAGTACCTTGTTTACAATACCTGTTTTATCAGTCATTCACATGAAAATGACCCAAGTTTTAGATGATTGTAATGATATTTGCTGGAAGGAGGGAAGAAGGGGATATGAAATCTTTCCAAAGAATTCTGTTCAGCTACCATGCTGCCAGTATTCTGTTTTTGAGAGACTAGTTTTCAGTACTTTTTCCAACTAACTTTCAAAAGTTGGTTAAATCTTTGACTCAGATAAACATGAATTTTCATATTCCCTCTGTCATTTGATACACAAGTGACCTTGAGCAAGATCTGACTTACTGAGTTATTGAGAGAATTAAATGAAATAATAACTGAACAACTGAACAACAGTGCTGGGACATAGTAAATAATATACAATGAGATTTAAAGGTCTACATTCCCTTATCTGAAATCCTCGAGAATATGCTACATATCTTATATATTACATTCACCCCTCATATGTTTGGGCCAGCACTGCAAAATCAAACCATAATACTATTTCTACAGTGAAACCTATACATGCTCACATTATAATGAATACATAATGACTATAAACCTGCCCAGTCAGGTTTTGCCATCAAAGGAGTTAAGACAAATCTTTCAGTTTCAGAGACTTGGGGATTTGGGCATTATTGATATGAGATTTTGGTCTTGTACTAAGATTATTATTAATACCCCATAGGTATTAAACTGGTCCTTTGTTTAAGTAGCTTGAGCTACAATATGGTCAAAAACTCAGATTGAAGTTGTTTGAAATTTAAATGTTTTAATGGTAACTTTTGAGGAATCTAAGTCAAGAATTTTTGGTACTGTTTTTGTAACTTTTCTAGAAAGTCTAAAATTATTTCCCAAAGAAAAGTTTTAAATTTAAATGTCCCCCATATGAAGTGTGCCTAATGTGCTATTGTGCCTGAATTACCTCTGTAGAGCTATCAGCAGGTGACTATAGCAGCAAATGAAATAGGTACCTTAAAAGAACAGGTTCATTCTAACTCAGGCAGTAATTTTTGACCAGTATGACTCCAGATCTCCTAAAATTATATGCAAAATTATGTGTGAATTTTTCTAAGAATAAGAACTATAATTGTCACTGAATAGTCATAGTGAGGTATAACATTAATCAGTCAAAATTATTCAATCAGGTGAATTTTAGAGGACTGGTGAATTTGCAAGAATATCGTAATAGATAGCTTTAATGAACAAAGAGAAGTTTGGGGATGTTTATGTTAAGAGTAAGTTAAGCCAAAGTAAGGTTGACATTCTCTGTTAAAAATAGAGGAGCTTAATAAAGAAATGTAGTCTCCCCTACTTATTTTGGAGCAGATCCCAAACTACTTTAAGATTGTGGCTCTTTCAGAGGTAATTCCTTTACCTCATCTTTTTGTAGGGGTTATAACTTCATGTTCACTTTCGTCCAGTGCTTATAAAAAACTATTGAAAGAAATGTGAAAGATCTGTATGAAGAAAGCTTAAACTCCACTGAATGACTTGAAAAAGACCGAATAAATGAAATAAGCACCTTCTTCTTAGGGAACTCAGTTTTGTAGAAATAACATTTCTTAAATGACCTTTAAGTCTCAAGTGAGCCGAATCAAAATATCAGTGGGATTTTGTTTATTTTTTATTGTTATTCATTTAATTATTTATTGAGAAGGAAGAGAGTTCTTGACAAAATGACTAAAGTTCATTTTGAAGAATAACATGGAAGAAGTGCCAGGAAAAACCTGAAAAAGAAAAGTAATGAGGCTGGACTCATTAAAATTTACGAAATTGTAGTAAAGTTTTATGGTGTTGGCATAGAAATCTATAATTCATTTAGATTATAGAAAGTAAACACAGTATATTTGGTTCTCTGGCATATAATCAATGTAGCATTTTAAATTATTACAAATAATTATTCAATCAGTGGGTTTGAGACCACTTACCATTTGGGGGGAAAAACTGAATCTTTTATTAAGATAACATCCAGGTGTTAAAATGAAATAAAAAATATTAGAATATTTGCATAATCTTGAAGAGAAGAAATATTCCATCCAGGAGCTGTAAAGGGAAAAAAAACGCTAAATCAACACAAAATTTAAACAATTTACATGGCAAAAAAAGACCATAATAAAGTCAAAAGGCAGACTGGACTCCCAAAATCGTTAGCATATATGTTAAAGAGTGCTTATGCATTAATAAGAAAAAAGTCTAGCAACTTATTAGGAAAGGGGGCAAAGGATAAAAATAGGTGGTATTTATGCCTACATAATATATGGCTGATAAGCATATATTAATAATACCTAATATGAAGGTACAGGTTAACCAAGCCATTTTCCTCTTTCACTGTTCTTGAGAGTTAAATTGGTATAGTCATTTTAGAAGGCAGTTTGACAGTATTTCTTAAAATGTTATATATTTTGTTATATAAAATGTAAGTATTTCTCAAAATGTTATACATCTCAAAATATTGTAAATAAATGTTCAAGGAATATAACCTACAAATATACTAATAAAAGTTCACTGAGATATATGTACACATGTATCTATTACAGCATAGTTTTTAAGTGTAAAAACTGGTAACAACCTAAAGTATCCTTCAATATGGATTGAGTTAAAGAAATGGTAATACCTTCATACAGTGGAATTACATCCAGCCATTAAACAAAAACAAGTAGATGTAGAAGTATTGTCATGGAATGCTATTCATGATAATGTCATGTTATCCTCTCTCCTTTTAAAAAGTCTCTTTAGTGAGGGTCTTATAAAGAACATGTTTTTTGAGGTTTTTTTTCTGAAAATGTCTTTATTTTATATTTTTAAAAAAATTTTAATGGAAATGTAATACATACCAAGAAGTACACAAATCATTAATGTACCAAGATCAAGAAAGAGAACGTTACCAGCATCTCTTGGGAATACCTTCTATTTCCTCCTTCCAGGTTAACTTTATCTACCTAACTTCCAATCGTATAGATTAGTTTTGCCTATCGAAAGTTTTTTCCAATATTTTATTATGAAAAATTTGAAACATAAAGCAAAGTTGAAAGAATTTTGCAGTGAATACCCCATATTCCCACCACCTGGATTCTGTCATTAACATTTTATTATAATTACTTTATCAAATGTCTATCCATACATTAACCCATCTTATATTTGGTGCATTTCGGAGTAAATGCAGGTATCACTCTACTGGTCCCTGAATATTTCAGCATCATTAATTAGAGTTCAATAGTTGTCTGCATTTTGATGTAAAGTTTACATTGCAGTGAAATGCACAAATCTTAAGTATATACATTTGCTGAGTTTTGACAAATACATACACCTGTATAATCCAGTTCCTATGAATATATAGAACATTACCATCACCCCAGAAAGGTTTTTTCTAGTCAACTCCTCCCTTGCCCAGAGACCTGCTTTATTTTTTGTCCTTTAAGATTTGTTTTGCTTGTTTTAAAATTTTACGTATGTGGAATTATGTGGCTCACCATTACTTTTGAATGATAGTTTTGCTACATATGAAATACCCTAAGTTGACATTTATTTTAGTACTCTATTCATTTATCTATTCCATTGTCTTTTCACTTCTTTTGCCACTATTGAGAGCACTGTTGCTTTATAGTCAGTCCTTTCTGTCTTCCAATTGATTTTAAAATCTTCACTTTTGTCTTTGTGGTTCTGCAGTTTTATTGTAATGTGTGTCTCAATATGATTTCTTTTTATTTATCTTCCTTGTTATTTGTTGTGCTGTCAAAATATGTGCTATCTCCTCAGTTGTGTCTAATCAATCTAATCTTTAGCCCATGCACTGGGTTTTTTTTGGTTTTGTTGTTTTTATTGGTTTTTAGTTATATTTTTCATTTCTGGAAGTTCTGTTTCTTTCCCAGATCTTTCTGATCTTTTAGATAGAATTGTATTCCTTTCTCATGTTTTAAGCTTCCTTTTTTCCTTCAATAATTTAAAACGTTTATTGTCTGTATAAATAATCTTAAATGTATGAAGTTCTTGGAAATCTGATACTGCTGTCTGCTGTTTCTGCTGACTCTTGATTATGGTGGTTTGTTTCCTTGTTTTTTTCCTACTATGTAATTGTGAACTCAAGTTCATCTGGGCTTTATATAGAAAGTAGTATGCATTTGCTTATGTCAGATACTCAGTGGTACCAATCAAGGACCCTTTCTCAGACTATACTAGTAGTAACGATTTGAAACCCAAACCCATTTGAGGAAGCTATAGTTACGCATTCCCACTTGAAGCATCCTCCTCTCCCCACCCCTCCACTTCTCTCTCTCTAGAGCACCAAGCTGAGGCGACAGGTTTCCTTGTTATCTCCCTTTGCTTGTGGACAGGATTTTTCTGAGTCATCATATTACTGGTTTTATGCAGTGATCTCAGTGTGAGGTCTCCAGCTTATAATGGGCCTTGTCTCATGTCACCCAGTGGCTGTTGAAACTAAAGCCTCCTGGCTGCCAAGATTTTCAGAGGCCTCCAGAATAGGTGTAGCTTCAGCTTTTCATTATGATTTTTAGTTCCTGCTTCCTTTTTGGCCCCTGGAGATTTCTGTTACTTGTTGATGAGCTCAATATATTTGTTGTATTTCTTCAGGATTTTTTAATGTGTGCTATTAGGAGGGTTTTCAGGTTATCTTCTCTAAAATAAGCATTGGTCCCAGTACAAAAGTAAGACTAGTAGTGGAAAAGAGGTGAATGAAGAAAGCATGGTGTTCACTTAGTAATTTTACTTTTAGGAATTTATCTGACAGATATACCCATACATATGGATAATGAAGTATGTATAAAGATATATAGTACAACATTGTAATAGCAAAAGAATAGTATGCATCTAAATGTCCATTCATAGTAGACTTCTTAAATAAATTACAGTATGCCTTTACAATGGAAAAAGAATGAGGCAGATTTAAATGTACTAATATGGAATGATTGCCGGAAATATTAAGTGAATAAAGAAAGATGTAGAACCATGTTCATTGATGGTGCCATTGTGTATAAAATAAAATTTACGTACATATATGGTTACATTATAAACTGGTAACAGTGGTTACCTTCAAGGAGAGAAATTAGGTAGGGGGGGACAGGGATGGTAATTATGTGCCCTTTTGTACCTTTTCGAATTTTAGACCATGTGTATGCATTGTTGATTTTAAGAATAAATAAATGAATTTTTAAAAATAATTCTAAAAGACATTGATATATGTGGGCAGGACCATTACACATTTTGGATTATAAATTTAATCTTTGAAAAGCATTCTTATACTATCATATAAAATTCCATGCTTTTATCCATGGCTGCCACTCTTTTTCAGTTGAGTTTTAGTGGCTTGCTATAGGAAGGCATGGATATCAAACCTGGAGACTGTATTAGTTGTGCTCAGATAATATGTGTCATCTGGTTGTATAAGTGCTTCACTTCATTTTTCTGGCTGTTTTGGTCAGAGGTTAAGTACAGAGGCAATGCACTTTGACTTTTCAGTAGGAAGAATGAATTGGACTGAGGGATCCCTTCCCAATAATATATTTAGCTTAATTCCATCCTTGGACTCTTTTATGTGGCTTAACCACCCAATCCTTAAATAAGGGACCCAACTTTTGACGTTCTTACCCACCCCCTCAGTTTGTCTTCACATGACTTGGACCCAGAGTTCTAAGCAACCCAGTCCTCCTGCTTACCATTCTTCTGCCGCTGTTAGCTTAGAACTGTGAGTCCTTAACTTTGCAATCCATCCTTTTGACTTAGAGTTCTTCAGTTCTCTGTGTACGTCTCTCTCTTGCACTTACAGTATTAAGATAATAAAGGTGTGTCCATTATTAAACAATAGTGCGAATTAGTATTTAAGAAGTCCAGTCCTGTTTTAGAAGCTTGCCACTAGGTGTCCCTCTTGTAAAGATAACAAACCTTTTACAAATTCAAAAAATTTACTTTTTGTTCTTTGGATAAAATTACAGCATTCTAATTATATTGCAGTGATATACCCATCCACCCTTGTTTAACATCAGTAGCACATTTGTCTGTAAACAATTATGTGGTTATATACTTCTTAAAGCACAGGACTTTTATTTTTACATGGTATCTTATAAGTAGTATAGGTTTATACTTTGCTGCAAACCGATTTTAGAAAAAGGGCAAAGGAAAATTAGATGATGGGTTTAGCAGTTGTGGTCATGGGGGGACAAGTGGATTTTGCAGTGAGCTTTGGGGAATTACATAACAGATACTCAGTACAAACTTGTTGACTGATTGAAATGTTGAGCTCTGTGGTTTCTCTGCCGTGACAGCTTTGATATAGTTTGATGGAAGAATTTCAGAGCAACAGCAAGGGCTTAAAAAACAGTATGAAAGAATAGGAACCTAATGGTTCCCCACTTAGACTTTTACTTACTGTGGCCATGCAGACAGTGGTATGGCAGTTCCTGGGACATGGCATCACAGGGGGTGTACCTTTCCACAGCAGCAGTTAGCTAGCATTCATGGAGATGGAAAACCAAACACTGGATCATGTCAAGGTCCCCAAACTGATTCAGTCAGGAAAGTCTTTTCCTTGTCGCCAAGTCCGGTCCTTCGTGGTATGCCTCTGAAAGACATCCCTTTTCTTTCTGTTTCCTTGACTGTAGCGTTTATCCGCTCGCTGTGTTGTCCTGTGCAGGCCCCTCTTGTCTCTCTCTGGACTGTTGGGGGACCTCTGAGCGCTCTCTTTGCCTTCATTGTTCCCCCCCATCGGTCACTCTTATACAGTGCTGCTAGATACACCTTTCTAAAACATGCTCTAGTACAGTGGTCACCTACTCAGAATCCTCTAATGCTTCTGTGCCCACAGGAGTCATTCAGAGATACCTCCATTGGCCATAGGTAGCATTGCCAGTAGGTGAAAGATGTCATCTCTTCTCCTGCTCTTGTACTGTCGAGAACTCTCAAGTGTTGTACCCTATTCCGTATCCTGAAATTAACTCCCTCTCCTTATTGCCCTCTCATTTGAAATTGCTACCTTTCAGTCAGTTGGAAATATAATTCATTTCAAGTATTCTCATTAAGCAAAATAATATAAGTCTTTCAGTGTATTTTCTTTTTAAAAGAAGAATGATAATATAGTTAATATTTCTTGAATGCTTATTTTATATTAAATACAAAAGGTTAAATTTAATCTTTATGTGTAAGGGAGTTGTCTTGGCAAGTTACTTACCTGTGCCTGTTGTTTTATCTGTAAGATGGAGACAGTAATAGTGCCAGTTTTGGGTATAGTGGTTTTCAATCTAAAGTGAGTGTCAGATTTAACTGTGGGGCAATTTCAAAATGTAGATACCTATGCTTGACCAACAGAACTGCTAATTCATTGGGCTTTAGGGCATCTTTATTTCTAAAAAGCACCAGATGATTTTGATATTTACCTCTACCTGAAAACCACTGACCTATGTGCAAATAAATTACTGACCTTACCCTCAATTAGTTCAGTCAGTGGAAAGGCAAGACTGTAAACTCTTACAATGTAGTATAGTTAGTGCTATGATGGAGTACTCATGGGGTGCAGTAGTAGCAAAGACGGGAGCTCACTGCTACAGCCTTTGTGGGGGAGTGTTATTCATTGAAAACAGGGGTCAGGAAAGACTTCCTAGAGAAGATGGAATTTGAGCATATTTTTGAAGTATGAGGAATAGTTTTTATATATAGGTTTTTATCCAGAGAGAAAGGTTACTCTGGTGGTAAGAATATCAGATGCAAAAACATAGTGTAGCAAATTTAGGATAATATAAGTAGTTTGTTGTGCCTAGAAGCTAGGTTGGGGGTTGGAGAGTGATGGGGGATGAGGCTGGAGAGAGGCCCACTCTGCCATGCCAGGGGGTTTAGGTAGAGTCATAGTTTGAGCAGAGTGATTCATATCCAAATATGGATCTTTAAAGTCTGTCCTCATCTAATTTCCTAATGAATTCAGCTATATGTACCCAGGCTGGTCACTATTCTAAATCCTAAAATATCTTCCTCTTTCATATTTTCTAGCCACCTATGAAAGTGTATGTGATAGCTCATCTTCTCATTATGTCTCCTTAGTCTAAGTTCCTATAGGACATATTTTCTCCACAGTTGATATGAAACAGATGCTGGCGTTTAGTGCTGGTATTCATTTTTGGTATGCACATATCTGCTCTCCTTTCTACTCTCTAGTGTTTCTTAATAGGGGCTCTGTTGGCATTTTGAATGGGACAGTTTTTGTTGTGTGGGACTTACCCATGCATTACAGGAAGGCTAGCGTTCCTTGCCTTTACC
Source organism: Indri indri (assembly GCA_004363605.1). Classification (NCBI taxonomy): domain Eukaryota; kingdom Metazoa; phylum Chordata; class Mammalia; order Primates; family Indriidae; genus Indri; species Indri indri. Next base: position 32,569 of record RJWJ010008418.1, read on the forward strand.
ACTAAAAGTCTCAAGTGCTCCCCAGTCTTGGAACAACCCAAACCGCCCAGCAATTTCCAAATGTCCCCACCCACTCCACCCACCCCCAGTTGAGAACTGCTTTATTAAGTACTCAAGTATTCATCAATTATTGGAAATAAAATTGTTCTTTTTCATTTGAATCTTCACCTGCTACATCCATTTTCTTAACATGCTATCTACTAAAGCCAATACCACATAGTTAAGCCGTTTTCTATTATTATCATGTAGTGGTGTTAATAATTTTTCAAAGGGCAAAATATAATATATAACTGTTACTTTTCGAAGTATTTATGTAATGATGTGAGACATAAAATTATGGTTTTCATTCTCCCAAATTCTAGTTAACTTCAATCCATATTAAGTAACTAAACAGATCCTTTCTATTCATGCTTCCAAAAACACTTATCATGGTACTACTAATCCTAATCAAATAGATTATTTTTATAAGGAATGTTTGTGTTTATTTTTGAGAGTTTAAATTTTCATCTTGAAATGTATTTTAAAAGATTAAACGCCAGTGAGTGAAGGATTATGTAGATATTCTGTACATTTGTTTTTTCCTTGAAGTGTTTCAAAATTTGGTAGATGTTCTTTCAACTTTAAATTAAAGTAACATTTTATAGCTGACAGTGGAACAAAATTTTTGTTTCCTGAAATTCCATCAAGTATTATTTACTGCTTCCAAATGTCGTAACAGTTGACAATTTTAGTTTCTCTTCCTCTTCTATTGCTTATAAGTGAAAGAGGAAACCTAGAAAGAAGAAAACTTCAATCCCTTATATCAGTTAGGATGTTTTATGTTGCATGAAGTAAAATACACAATTCAAACTGGTTTGAGCTATGTAAAAAGGACATTTTGGCTCTCATAACTGAATGTCCAGAGATACAATGGACTTCAGGGTTAATAGCTATAATGACTTGGTTATATCATCAAGGAACCCGCTTTATTTCTAATTATCTATTGTATCCTCTACGGTGTCAGCTTAGGTCCTCACGGTTATGGGATGCTGCAGGTAACAGGGTTGTAGTAAATATCCAGGTGGAATGCTTCTCTCCTGGGATTACTGAACAGGAAACCTGAAATTCAGCATAATTAGGCCATCTAGGTAAACTGCCTAATCCTGAGCCATTGTGGCCAGGAAAATATGATATATTGATTTTCTGAAGACAACAGGTACACACCGCTGGAGGGTAGGCATAGGGTCCATTTATCAAAGTATGGTATAGCTTAGAAAGGATGGTGGTGAGAGGTAGGGAATGGTTGACAAGTAGATAATCAAAATGTCTACTATACTTCTTAAAAATGATTTTAAAATATGGAGGCACATATTTAAAGCAAATAACTGAGATACATTTGAATTCGCAATACAGAAAAATACATGGTTTGTTGTTGAACTTTCAATTCTGGAAAGCTCATAGTAGTGTAGTAGATTAGAGTGTGGACTCTAGAGGTATAGTACATTACTGCCTGAGTTCACATCCCAGCTCTGCTGCTTTCCAGCTGAATAATGACCTTGCGGGAGTGACTTTCTTCTCTCTACCTACGTGTTTTCATCTGTAAAATGAAATAATATTTACCTCATAGAGTTACAAAGATTAAATGAATTGATGCATTTAGAACCATGCCTGACATAAAAAACATTTAATAAACTATTGCCATTACTATTGTTACTTGCTAGTATTCTCTGGTAAAAGAATCTACTGGCAATTTTAATAACCTGTAGATGTTTCTAATTGAATTAGTGATAACTATATCTAATACTAAATCTGATAATCAGACGTATAGGAAGTCTAGCTTTAGCTTACCCCATGAAGTCACCTGTGTTTAAAAATCAGAAGTAAAAATTTTAAGCATATTTGAATTGACATGATATGTCAATGTGATTCTCAAAAGTAGTTGGAAATACTCTTAATAACTACAAAGAAAGGCTGAAAGGTTAATGTCCTGAATATACTTACAGAAACACGTATTAGGAGAGTTAAGTAGTAGGTGATGGGTCTCCCTGTGTGCCCTTCATTTCACTTTTGTTTAAAGCCTTAGTTGTTGGTGCATTAATTACAGGATAGAATCCATATTGCTTAGCAGAGCATTCAGGGCCCTTTACAATCTAGTATTAATAATATGCATGTCTAGTTTCCTCTCTAACCAAGTAAACACTAAATTCAGTGTAAGTAGAGTTTGCTTATGAACTTAACAGCAAAATATTCTCAGTTAACGGCACTGTCATTGTTTCTGTTCTAAGCTTCATAATTCAGGACATTGAATTGGATGTAGAATTATAACAGTGATAATAACAATAACTAACATTTTTGAGTGCTGTGTTCTAAACTCTTGACATACTACTTATTTGTTTAATCCTGTGATATAAACACTGTTGCCATCCCTGTTTTACTGTGAGAAGCCTAAAGCACAGAGAGATTAAGTCTCTTGTTCAAGAACACCTGAAGTAATAAATGATTAGAGTGGGATTTTAAACACAAGTTCCACTTAACCTCTCCCCTGTCCTGCTTCTGGGCATTACAGTGTATTGAGCCGTCTTGCTATGTAACAGTGTCAATAAAGAACAAGAATCTTTCATATGAAAATTGTGAAATGGAAGGAAAAATGCAGTGCCCAAAGTTTGTGGTTGACTTCACTACCTAAAAAGAACTCTGTCTTGGGTTCATCCCTTTCTCAGTCTCTGTGTTCTTAATCCCTATGAGCCCTTGGAAGTGTTCTTTGAGTAAAAGTTGGTTAGTCAGTGATGGAGTAGAATGAGAACTGATTTCTTTTTTTAAGAACAGGAATTTTCAAGCTCCTTTAAGCTTTGTATTAGAAATATTCTTAGAATTTAGCCTCCATTTGTAACTCTTAGTTGTGACGTATTTCTTAGGAAGATGGCTTTGAGACTATCAAAAAGAGTAGATAAATAACCCTTGTTCTGGCTGGGTAATAATTTCTAAGATAAAAAAGAGGTACCTTAAATGAATACTTATAATAATAAAATATTTTTAAGTTTAAAAAGACTGTTAAAATGATTCCTGTCCTTCTATCACTACTATCTTTGACTTTGCTTATTATAAGAAATAACAAGTCATTATGTGAAAGATTTATTTAATACAGACATATTCCTAAGTAAGAATTAAGTTCTTTTATAATATCAAGCTAACCATAGTTGAAAGTTTGGGCCATGTCCTTCATATTTGTAAATGTGTGTATAAATCTGTATTTTGAATATAAATGCTATCATTCAACATGTACATTTTTCTGTCAGTGCGTGTAGTTCTGCCTCTGCCTCTTTTTTTTTTTTTATCTCCCAAGACAGGGTCTTGCTCTGTCACCCAGGCTAGAGTGCAGTGGCGTCATCATAGCTCACTACAACCGTAAACTCCTGGGCTCAAGAGATTCTCCTTCCTCATCCTCCCAAGTAGCTGAGACTATAGGTGTGAGCCACCACACCCAGCTAATTTTTAATATTTTTTTAGAGACAGGGCTCTCACTATGTTGCTCAAGCTGGTATCAAACTCCTGGCCTCAAGTGATCCTCCTGCCTTGGCCTCCTAAAATGCTAGGTTTACAGGTGTGAGCCACCACACCTGACCTAGTTCTGTCTCTTTTATGACTACTTAAAATTCATTATATAGATCTACCATGATTTATTTAATCAATTTTCTGATGATGTATATTTAGGTTGTTTCTAATATTTTTTTCTTATTACATAAAGTGGTGCAGTGTACATTTTGTACATGTCATTACATGCTCAATTATTTCTTTGGGATAAATTCCTAGGAATAAAACTATTGAAACAAAAATTTGTACTTTTTCAATTATAAATTTTTATTTATAGCTTTTATGAAATTGAACTACCAGAAGCTTTCATCAATTTATATTCCTCAACAATGGAGAGTGTCCATTTTGCCACATCTCCCTAAAATTTCTAATTTTAAAAACATTTCTGCAAATCTGACAAGTAAAATGTGTCATTTCTATATACATTTCTTCAGTCATTAATGAATTTGAACATCCTATTGTAATATGAGAGCAGTGCCATTTAAAAGGAGCTGATAACATGGGTGTAGAATCCCTTCCCCCAAATGTATGTGTTCAGCCATGTATTACTTTCCTGAAACTATGGGAGAAAATGATCCTTAGCAGTTTCTAATAAGCAAGACTTGGTAAATAAGGATAAAATCATGTTTATTTCCCTCATTAATACATGTACCATTTAAGTGTTTTCGAATCTTTTTTTTCGTTATTGTCCCCCAAGGAACCTTTTAAGACATTTTCCCCTAATTTTCTCTCCAATGATATTAATATTTTGATACCATAGATAAGCTGTACATTTATTTATATACAGTGCCCTTTGGAGGGCCACAAACATTATAATATCTAATTTTTTACTGGTATTTCAAAGAACCAATTTTTTCTCCCTTTGGGTAATACTGCCCCCATTGCGAATGCATGGTCAGTGTGTGTGTGTGTATTGATATTTGGGGGAGGAAGGGGAAAAACTTTGCTATGCATGAATAATTACTTGGGTTTCATAGGCCTCAGAGAAGAAGTCAGTGTTTCTGTTACTTTGTCAGGTTGTCCAGAAGGGAACATTACGTTTAGTAATTGCCACCATTACTTCACCAGTCTTATCATCAGACTCTAAACATAGTGCCTTGGAGTCCGTAAGTTATCTAGAATATTCTAGGTATAGTATTTCCATTCTTGAGGATGTTAATATGCCAAGGGCACAATTGGCATTATTGTAGTTAAAGGCATTTTGTTGAATTTAGGGAACAGTATCTCTAATGCATTAGGAATGATAGTAAATGTTCAAACCTCTATCCCAGTGATTCTCTAACAGTGGTGATTTTGCCTCCCAGGGGATATTTGTAATGTCTGGGAACCTTTTTGGTTGTCACAACTGGGGGTATGGGGTATCTAGAGGATGGAGTCCTGGGATGCTGCTAAACGTCCTGCAATAGACAGAGTCTCCCATAACAGAGAATTCTCTAGTTTAAAACGTCAGCGCTGCTCAGTTTGAGAAACCCTGCTCTGTGCTAATGATTGTACTTCTTGGAATCTGTCTTTAGAAAATGCTCCAAGTAATCCAAGTAATCTTGCTGGGATTTTGGTTTATGTGTATTTTTTAAGTGGGACATAAGTCAGTATATATAATTATGAAAAATGGGAAACACACTTACTTTTTTGAGTCTTATGAAGAGATTTGATTGCCCATGTCAGAACTTTCGTGAATTTCAGGAAAACTAAAGAATTAGAACTCCTTTAGAGATAATTAATTCACCTATTTCACAGCAATTCTTTATATAACACCCTTCAACTTCTCTTTGCCCACCTTGGATCAAAGTGTAGTACAAAGGATCACCGGGCACCGGTGGCTCATGCCTGTAATCCTAGCACTTTGGGAGGCTGAGTTGGGAGGGTTGCTTGAGGCTAGGAGTCCAAGACCAGCCTGGGCAACATAGTGAGACCTTGTCTCTACAAAGGATCATCAACCACATCAATAGCCTTTTATTTCTTAGAATAAAAAAAAATCTTAAAAATATGTCACTGTGTAAGTGGGTTAAATCTGAGTATGGGTATATTGAATGTTTTTATATTATTCTTTTTTCCTTTGTTTTTGAAATATTGCAAGATCACATTTTTAAAGTAAATATACTTTTCAAATTTGTTCATGTGTGAACTGAGGCCAAATATAGAGTTTTATAATAGTCATAATTTAGCAATGTATATATAATGAAATAGTAGTGAATGACTTTATTATAACCACAACTAGTTAACTACAGCAAATAAATTGATTTCCAATGGCTTTTCTCTCTTTCTGTTTAGAATGTTAGTTACTTTCTGAAAGCATTTAGCATCTACTGAATATTAAAAAAGCTGAATGGTTCTTGAAATAACTTAAGCAATGATTGGGGTGATTGAGTATGATTTGTAATTCTATAAGATGACAAGTTGGTGATCTCACCCCCCCCATAAGCTAACATGGAAAAACAAATATATTTAGAAAGAAACCATATTATGCATTAAGATAAACAAAATCATTTTATTTCTTACTCAGAGAAATATATAATAGTTATCTCTCAGCCTCTTGATAATATTTGCCTATTTCACAAATAACGAATATTGCAAGGTGTTTCATTTTGGAAGAATTATTTATTTAAAACTAATTAATGTCGCATTTGCATTGAAATTTTTTTAAAAAGTGTTTTCCTCCGAGATTTTAGACATCTGGCTTCAGATTAGTAAAGGGTGCTTTTTGACTTTGCTCTGTCAAAAAAAATTAAACTTAACATGAGTATTTCTTATATGATAAGTGGCACTATCAACATAGCCATAATTAAGCATATCTTTCTCCAGTTTGTGTCAACAACTGTCTTGTTAAAGAAAACTGCCATATGCAGATCTGTGATAACTTATCCTAATGGAAGGAATTTTACTTGAGTTTATGGAATTGTCTTCTGACAAAAATTTGACTAACATAAATGTTTGGTGGAGGAAGCTCTGTTAGATTATATTAAAAGAAAATTATTTTAGATTTTGAGGCTCTACTGCTCAGGGGTACATTTCAAGGAGATGCTGGCCATTGCTTGGAAGAGATACTGCCAGCTGTTAAACTTGCCAATGGGTTGTTAGAAATTTCTTTTAAGTAAGGAAAGCATTGTGTAAGACCATCATGTAGTGAAGACATTTAAATTTCTGTAATGGTTTCAGTATTTGGATGATTAGATTTTTTAAAAAGGAATGGTGTCTACTGTAACTAAATTTAGATTATGTTAAACAGGACATAAGGTCATTTTCCTAAAATAAGTCATTTAGTGAATTGTTACTATTGGTCCTATATCAAACCAAAGTTTAGACCTGAAAGCAAAGGGACTCTAGCTCAGAGTGCATTCTGCTTAGCAACCAGCTTGTTGTCTACTGTTTTGCTACTGAATGCACGTACTCATGCCTCAGAAGTGTATCTGCAGCCAGCTGGACTCAACCGGACAATACTTCATTCACCTAATTTCCAGACTAGTCAGGCAAAGACATTGTATTTAATCATGAGTAAATTTATTTGTAAACTTCAAGTAGTCGCACATTGATCTCAAAAGCCCCTGAAGTATGAGAAATTGCCTTCTAATTCTGGAATATAAAGTCCTTGGAATTCAGAACTGCTTCACTTTATTTTTTTTTTCTCTTTTAACAACCCTTGCAAGTATATTCTTTCAAAAACATAGCTTCTAAAATCCTAAAAAAGAGAAATTTAGCTCTCAATAGAAAAGGTACTTCGAATTCTAAGAATAATATTAGAATTATCTTAAAATGAAAATTCACAAAGTTTTATTTGCATTCAAACTTTTATTGTCTATCTTGATCCTCACATGATTATTTTCTCTCTTAGAAAACAACAGTTTTGTTGGCATGTGAAGCTCCGATTTCCTCAAAGTCAAGCTGAGTATGTAGAAAAAAGGTATTATATCACCACTGTTTATTAAGAACTGATTTGTATTTACTTTAAGGTTCTGTATTTAAAACAAACTGTTAATGAAATGTATGTCAATAGTAGAATGGATAACTAAGTTGTGGTATATTCATATAATGAAATGCTAAACAACACTGAAAATGAATGAACTATAGTTATGCACATCAACATGGATGAATCTCAGAAATACTGTTGAGTGAGAAAAGCAAGTTAAGGAAGAATGCATAGAATATGATTCTGTTTGTAAATTTGAAAAAACCCCAGAAAACTAAATAGTATACTTTTTATGAATACCTACAAAGGTGGTGGAGCTAGCTCTAAGGGAAATGAGTAACACAGAAATCCTGATGATGGTTACTTAGCAGTGGAGCCAGGTATTAAGGGAAGGAGGAAAGGAGAATCAAGATGGCTAAAAATTTTCTGTTTCTTAAGCTGGGTGGTTTGTATAAGAAATGAAAAATGACCCAAAATTTTACTGTGCAAAGATTACTACTGTTTATGTTATAGTATATCCCTCAGAAAATACATTATTTTAGAAATTATATGTGTATACTCATAATTGGAGTTAATTTGCTTATGTGTTTTGTCCTTTTTTCATATATAAACATTTTCAACTGTCATTTAAAAATTTTAATGATTGTGTACTATTTAATTCCTTGGGTTAGGGTAATTTTAAAGTTGCTGTTTAAGTAGTATAGTTAGCATATATCCACATTATACGTAAATGTCCTCTGTTTATAACCATTACATGGATTTTAGTGAAGAACTTTGTTATTTGAAGTCACATAATAGACTAATGACAGGGAAAGGACTTACTTTGTAGATAGGGATATGTAGCCAGTAGTATATATAAATATGTATAAATGGTTTAGGAAAGTTCCTATTTTAAAAGTGCCTTAATTTTGTTTATATAGCTTTATGTATAAGTTTGTAACAGTGTGCATGTATAAAGGAAAATTGGAAAACTTAAAATGTTTTGTTTCCAGGGAAATTAGTATCAATTTTTTAACCTGGTTTTAGGATTTAGAATAAATAAACTTCAACATTGACTGAAATTAGCATCATCTGATTTTTATTTCTAAAAGTTTCAAATGTATTTTATCCTGACTTCTTTCTCTTCATGTTTGAGTACAGGTGTGTGTTAAAAGAGGCTTCATGTTTTTATAATTGATTTATAAGGAGCTTCTCAAAATGTTGTTTTTTAAGACCTTGTTAAGTGTGTCCAAGAAGTCTTTTTGAGCTTTTTTCCTAAGTAATTTTTGCTTAAAAGGATGTTTTATTTTGCCAAGAGTAAAATAAAAGGTCTTTGTTCAATTATTTAAACAAAAAGTTCATAACATTTAGGAATTCTAATTTAACACCTTTAGCAGAAAATAATAAATAATAATATAGCTGGTTGTTTTTTCTTTATTGGAAAGAGTACCAGATGATAAAACTATTAATGAAATCCTAAAACCTTACATTGATCCTGAAAAGTCTGACCCTGTAATCCGTCAAAGGTATGTTTCCAAAATCTTCTAATTTTCTGAAATATTTATAAATGTTTAAGTACTTGTTATGTGTATATTTATTAAGTAAAGCCATGACTATTAACATGTTATGTGTCAGTGCAATTTACTTTCTGTCCCATTTCCTTGGTGTTTACTGAAGGTCAGTCAGTATAAGTGGCAATAGTAGCTCACACTCACTGTTTACTGTATTCCAGGCACTCTTCAAAGCAATAATAATACAAGTATTAATTCACTTAATCTTCACAATAACTCCATAAGGTAGATTGCTGTTATTATACCCATTTTACAGATGGGAAACTGAGCCTTAAAGCCGTTAAATAATTTCATATAGCTAGTAAACAGGGAAGCTGAGATAAACCCAGGCAGTTTGGAGTCAAAGTCTATACTCTTAACCCTTAAACTAAACTGCCTTTCAAGTTGAACCAAAAACTCTGAAAATTAAGAGTTTTCAAGTAGCTGTTAAAGACCTGAAATCCTGTTTCAGCCAATTCTTCATAGAACTAAGTAAGGTACACTCTGCCTCCTATCCAGAAATACAACATGAACAAAAGTGGTTAACATAGCACTGGAAAGATTAAGTCATGGATATCTGGGTTACAATAGCTGGTTCTGTCCTTTATTAGCTGTGTGATTAGGAGCAAGTTACTTAATTTCCAGGCCTTAATTTTTTCCATTGCTGAATTAAGAATGATAATACCTCCTAGATAGAGTTGTTACGAAGCTTAAAAGAAATAGCATACATAAAGTTTCTAGTACAGGACCTAGTGTATAGTAGGCATTACTCAAAAAAGGAAACTATTATTAGAGTGTGAGTTATTAGTGCTCCTCGGCAGAAACCCAGTTGACTTTATTTTCACCAGATGGTACTTGCTTGGGATATGAATGAATGTTTGGTTTTGTTCCAGAGTAACCTGGTGTTTAACGTTTAGAGTGGGTGGATTCTAAAATGTCTGATCCAGTTCCAATTAAATCTCATTCTTTTGCTTTTGATAAAAGGTAGTACCCTGACTGAACCAGACCCATGTCATATATTAAGCAGTGTCTTAATATATGCAGGACAGGGGCCGGGCGTGGTGGCTCACGCCTGTAATCCTAGCACTCTGGGAGGCCGAGGCGGGTGGATCGTTCTGAGCTCAGGAGTTCGAGACCAGCCTGAGCAAGAGCAAGACCCCATCTCTACCAAAAATAGAAGGAAATTAATTGGACAGCTAAAAATATATAGAGAAAAAAAATTAGCCGGGCATGGTGGCGGATGCCTGTAGTCCCAGCTACTCGGGAGGCTGAGACAGTAGGATTGCTTGAGCCCAGGAGTTTGAGGTTGCTGTGAGCTAGGCTGACGCCACGGCACTCGCCCCAGGCAAGAGAGTGAGACTCTGTCTCAAAAAAAAAAAAAAAAAAAATATGCAGGACAGTTACAATAGTTGAGTTTCTTTCCTTATAATTGATAATATAGTTATCATTAGTCATATACTTGGCAGTAAGACAAAATATCTGTCACTAAATTGTATACATTTTTTAAAAATAAATATATAAAATAGCCAGATTAATTTAATTTACTAAAACACATATTTTTAAATTTAAGATGTTATTTAAACAGAGAAGAAAGGTGATTTTTCTCCCCCCCAGATCTTGGTTAGAAAACATCTTTACCTCCTTTTCTATGCTTGGATAGATGAACGTTAAGTATTATTAGCTATACATAAATGCTTAGTCTTCGTAAGACTATCCTGAAATATACTAAAAATCAATTTTGCTTCCTTCAATATGATGCTTTTATTTCAGGTTGAAAGCCTACATTCGCTCTCAGACTGGGGTCCAAGTTTTAATGAAGGTTGAATACATGCAACAAAATTTAGTAAGGTAAAATTGCTCCCCTCCTCATTTCTTTAAATATTTTCTAAGTCTGTCTTTTAAGCAAGTACCTTGATTAACTTAAGTGGCACGTTGTTAAGTTAATTATCTGGCTATCACTGTTACCTATGCTTTTTTTTTTTTTCTTTTTTTAATTCAGGATATTGTGGGGGTACAAACATTTTGGTTACATGAAATGCGTTTGCCTCGCTCAAGCCAGGGCTACAAGCGTGTCCTTCCCCCATACAGTGTGCCCCCGTTTCCATTAGCTGTGGGTTTGCCCTCCCCCACCTCCTCAACCCCCCACCCCCGACCTGACCGGCACCCAGTTGAGTATTACTACCGTGTGAGCACCTTAGTGTTGATCAGTTAGTACCAGTTTGATGGTGAGTACATGTGATGCATGTTTTTCCATCCTTGTGATACCTCACTTTGAAGGATGGGCTCAATCTCTATCTAGGATAATATAAGAGCTGCTAGTTCACCATTGTTTTTTGTAGTTAACACTTTTAAAAATAACTTTCAAGTCAAAATTCAAAAGTAATCACATTTATAGGATAAATTTAGTTTAAAAATTACCTGGTTAGAATATTTTAAAATACAGGCATGTTGGGGGAAGGGGGCAAGGGCAGCATGCGTAACCTAAACATCTGTACCCCTATAATATGCTGAAATAAAAAAAAAATTAAAATACAGGCATGTATTGTTTTATTGTGCTTTACTTTATTGCACTTTGCAGATATTGCGTTCTTTGCAAATTGATAATTTTTGGCAACCCTACCCCAAGCAAATCTATCAGTACCATTTTTCCAACAACACGTGCTTATCTCGTGTCTCCGTGTCACATTTTGGTAATTCTCACAATGTTTCAAACTTTTTCGTTAGTATTATATTTGTTATGGTGATCTGTGATACAATAGTAACACTTGGTATTATTATTATAATTGTTTTGGTCTACCACAAACTGTGCCCATATACGATGGTGATTTTAATTGATAAATGTTACATGTATTCTGACTGCCCCACTGACCGGTAATTCCCCTGTTTCTCTCCCCTTCCTTGGGCTTCCCTATTCCCTGAGATACAATAATATTGAAATTAGGCCAATTAGTAGCACTACAATGACCTGTAAGTGTTCACATGAAAGGAAGACTCACACACCTCTCACTTTAAATCAAAGCTAAAAATTATTAAGCTTAGTGAGGAAGGCATGTGAAAAGCTGAGATTTTGACCTCTTGTGCCAAACAGGTAGCCACATTGTCGTTGCAAAGGAAAAGTTCTCCAAGAAAGTTAAAAGTGCTGCTCCAGTGAGTAGCAGTTATTGCTGATAAGGAGAAAGTTTTAGTGGTCTGTATAGAAGATCAAACCAGCCACAACATTCCCTTGAGCCAAAGCCCAACCCAGAGTATGGCCCTAACTCTCTTCAATTCTGTGAAGGATAGGAGAGGTGAGGAAGCTGCAGAAGAAAAGTTTGAAGCTAGCAGATGTTGGTTCATGAGATTTAAGGACAGAAGCCATCTCCATAAGCTAAAAGTACAAGGTGTGAAGCAGCAAATGCTGATGTAGAAGCTGCAGCAAGTTATCAGGAAAATCTAGCTAAGATAGTGATGAAGGTGGCTGCACTAAACAACAGATTTTCAGTGTAGAGGAAACAGCTTTATATTGAAAGAAGGACTTACATAGCTAGAGAGGAGAAGTCAGTGCATAGTATCAAAGCATCAAAGGACAGGTTAACTTTCTTATTAGGGGCTAATGCAGTTAGTTGATAACTGTAAGTTGAAGCCAATGCTCATTTACCATTACAAAAATCCTAGGGCCCTATGCTAATTATGAATATACTCTGCCTGTGCTCTGTAAATTGAACAACAAAGCCTGGATAACAGGACATCTGTTTACAGCATATTTTCAGCCCACTGTTGAGACCTACTGCTCACTCAGAAAAAAAGATTTCTTTCAAAATATTACTGCTCATGGCAATGCTCCTAGTCACCAGAGTTCTGATGGAGATGTGCAAGGAGATTAATGTTGGTTTCATGCCTGCTAACACAGCATTCATTCTATAGCTCATAAATCAAGGAGTAATTTCAACTTTCAAGTCTTATTATTTGAGAAATATATTTCATAAGGCTATAGCCGCTATAGTGATTCCACTGATGGATCTGGGCAAAGTAAATTGAAAATCTTCTGGAAAGGATTTACTATTCTAGATGCCATTAAGAACATTGGCGATTCATGGGAGGAGGGTCAAATCATCAACTTAAACAGGAGTTTGAAAGAAGTTGATTCCAATTTTTATGGATGACTTTGAGGGGTTCAAGACTTCAGTGGAGGAAGTCACTGCAGAGGGGTAGAAATAGCAAAAGAACTAAAATTAGAAGTGGAACATGAAGATGTGACTGAATTGCTGCAATCTCATGTTAAAACATTAACAAATATTGCTTCTTATGAATGAGCAAAGAAAATGTTGTCTTGAACTGGAATCTCCTGGTGAAGATGCTATGATTATTGTTCAGAGGACGACACAAAATGTACTTAAGTGCCATTCATTTATCAACTCAGTTGATAATGCAGCAGCAGGGTTTGAGAGGATTGACTCCAACTTTTAAAGTAAAATGCTATCAAATAGCATCACATGCTGCAGTGAAGTATTTCATGAATCAATAAATACAGTAAACTTCACTAATGTCTTATTTTGAGAAATTGCAACAGCTACCCCATCCTTAGCAAGCACCACCCTGATCAGTCAGCAGCCATCAACATCAAGGCAAGGCCTCCACCAGCAAAAAGATTATGACTTGCTGAAGACTCAGATGATTGTTAGCATTTTTAGCAATAAAATGTTTTTTAATTAAGATATGTACATTTTTTTAGACATAATGTTATTACACACTTTATAGGATAGTCTAAACACTTATATGTGCGCTGGGAACTCCAAAAATTTGTGTGACTTTTTAAATTGCAATATTTGCTTTATTACAGGGGTTTGGTTCCGCACTACAATAAAGCAAACATTGTCATAAAGAGAGAGGGAAGATGGCTTCAGTATCTCTGATGTATGTGTATTTTTACCATGTGCAACTAAAAGATTTCTTAATCCCATCTTAACTAACTTCAAGAAATATTTTATACAATATAGCTCCAATGTTCCAGTGTGTACCTTTAGAAATATAAAAATTCACATGACCAACCTACCATTGTATATATTGTAGTGGAAAGAGCACTTCATATAAATGGGAAGAGATTCAGATTCTCACAAACCATATGACTTGAGAAAGTTCTTAACATCTCTGGGCTTTGTTCCTTCATTAATAGAATGATGAATTCGACTACTCTAGATGATCTCTGAGAGTCCCCACAAAATGGACTTTTTGTGCCAATTGTGTGTCAGCATACTAAATTGCAAAACACTGTTCTTTAGAGACCTGTGATACTTTTTTCCTGTTTTCCATTGTTTGATTAACAAAACTATTGATACTAGATCCAATTCAAACTAGATTTGGTTGATCTCTTTCATGATTTGATTTGCTTGTGTTCCTTAGAAGTTTAAGAGTCTAAGTTGTGGAAGTAAAGCTGGATTTGAATCCCAGCTCAGCCTGCCTCTAATTATGTTAACCTGAGTAAATTGCATAGCCTCATTTGCCTCAGTTTCCTCATCTGTAAAATGGAGGTAATAATAATATCTAAGACGGTCATGAAAGATTAATATAATTCATTTAGCACATAGTATGTGCATGCTTTTATTACTATTATTAGTACTACCATTACTATTTATTACTATTATTTCCCCTACTACTGCTGATAAATGGATTCTTAAAAAAGATCTACACATAAAATTACAAGACTTTTATAGGTAAGAAGGGATCTTAAACACCAAATCTTGACCACTTTCTTACCAACATATCTCAAATACTTTATAAAAAAAACTTTATATTGCTGATCATGGTTGAGTGAGGAAAATTCAAGTTTTCTATTACATAGTCCTTTTCCTAGGCTTTTCAATTCAGTGTATTTACATGCATTTCATGATTTAAGTCCCCACCTTCCCTTGAAAGATTTGGGAAGGATAGAAAGTTCTGTGGTTTCTGCAAAGATAGTTATCCAGAGTTACTACATCCATGTTAACCAAAGTCAATAGTTCTGAAATTGGTAATCAAACGCTTACATAATTAATAACAAGTACCGATATAAAAGGTAACATTTTTTTCAGTTTTGTTTAGTAAAATCCTAAAGTGAATTCCGTATAATTCATGTTTAAGCAAAACAATTTTCATCATTCCTTTGGAATTTACCTCTGGTCAATCATTAAATAATTCTCCCTTCTTTTATTTGTGTTTCTTCTTCAAATTCAGTTCCTTTCTTCATGTGCACCATATATTATCTATTTAGTTTATTTAAATGTAACTCATGTTCTATACCATGTTACACACTTGACGAGTATACTATGGCTTCAGTCTCATAAGCCTGCTAAGAGAACTCCTCTGAGGGTCAATGAGCCAGCTCACTAATCCTGTCAAACTTGACCCTTGGCAAAATATCCTCTTCTTCCAAAGTTCAAAAAATCAGAATTGTTTGTGAGAAAAGGTAAACGTGGGATGCTAATTATTTTAAACTTTATAATACAGGACAGACTACTTGGGCCCAGATAGCATTTTTTATTTTTAACTTAGAAATGTGTACTATAAGTCCATGAAGAGGCAAAGTGAATGGAAGTCTCAGCTTTTCCTACCATATCAGGGTTTTCTAGAAGAGTGGCAGAAATGCATGTAAGATGACATGACCCAAAGGGGAGCAATTGAGGAAACAACTTTCATGCAGTTGCATAGAAAGGAATCAGGATAGCTAGAGATCAGAACTCAGGAGCTACCAGTCAAATTGGTAAGACTTATTTCAACAAAGAGCCAAAGGGGATAAACATAAATCAAAAAAATGTTGAAGAAGTGCACTGAAGTGAAGTTCAGATGACCTAGTTCTAAGCATTCAACTTCTCCGCGCTTCATTTTCCTTTACAGTCCTTTACTCACACTCAACAGCAATTATAATATCAGAAATGCCAGTCGAGGTAACTTTTATTCTGAAAGCGGGCCTAAATTGGCATAGGGTATGTCCTTATATTTCTGATTATTAAGTCAGCCTCAAGATGTAGTTATCCTAATTTCTAAAGAACCTCCCAGTTTTCTAAGTATTTTCTAATTATGAATAATGAAACTAATGTGGAGATAGATTTAGGCATAGATTATTATTTATTTTTTAATCAGATTTTAAATCAATATTCTCCATATAATACATTCATGGTTAGGATAAGATGAACATTTACATTTGATTGTATATATAATTATAGTTATATCATTAAAGTAAAATACATTCAGGGAACATCTAAAGAAGATTATTATAGGTTATGAAATGTTAGGCTCTAATATAAGATAAGCATTCTAAATAGGAAGATTTTATTATTTGCTGAAAAGTGCTTAGGAGGCAGAAATGTGTAGTTTCCTTGTGGCTATTTGATTTTAAATGTATCCTACAGTTTACAGAATTCCCTTAACTTCAGAGTAAAGTCTTACCAGATACTTGATGTTGCCAGTTTCCACTGGTTTTGTTTTCCATTCTTGGAGGTTTGCGGCAACTGTCTCATGATATACCTGATCAGCTAGAGCAAGCTTAAATTCTTCCCAGGTTTTAGCTGTGCCATACATGACATTTACTTTTAAATTGTAACCATAGAATCCATGTCTAACTATAAGGAATTTGCTGCTGATCTATTTGGGAGTTTTCTTTCCAGAATACATAGCGTTTGAATTTGTGTCTTATAAAAGCTTATATAGCTTTTTAAATGAATTCATTCAGCAAACACCTGGTGGGTGCCCACTAAGATCCAGGTACTTCTGTAGACATTAGGGGCTATAGGAGTAAAGAAGAGCCTTCCTGCCCCTGTGGAGCTTATATTCCTAGTGGAGAAAATCATTCATTTTAGATACTTGTGTTAGTAAAGCTACTCTTGCCACTTTATTTTCTTACCAACTTTCTGTTCTCAGAAAGTCAATGAGTGATTTTGAACCAGAAAAGCCTACTTTGCTAATGCCAGGCACTGTCAGAGGGCAGCTTTTCTATTGCTGCTATTTAAGTTATTATTGACTGAAGAATTTATAAAACTGCAAGCTTTCAATCTGTCCATTCAAGTGTAATTTTTCAAATATGTTTAATTTTTAGTCTAGATTTTACTTTCACTAACTAATGGAATTATTTACCTTAAAGAAGTTCCAATACATTTTCCGTTCTTTACATTTACTTTGCTGCTTTGATGTTTGTAAACTATTGTGGTTTTGGTGATTTAAGCAGCTGTAGGATGATCTTTCTGACTTTTTCTGTAAATGGCTGGATAGTAAATATTTTTGGCCTTGTGGGCCATATGTTCACAATCAGTCAATTCTGTCATTGTAGTGCATAAGCAGCTATAGACCATGTAAATGAATGAGCATGACTGGAATGTGTTACAGTAAAACTTTATTTACAAAAACAGACATTGGGCTGGATTTGGCCTGCTGGCCATAGTTTGCTGATCCCTGCTCTAAAGAATTTTTTTATTGGTCGTTTGTGACTTTATATCATTTAACCAGTTGGGGACTTCAACTCTCAATATGCAAAAATGAGATAGAGAAAGAGATTGTAACAAGGGCCCAATATAAAATTAAAAGTTACTTCAGAAAAAATAGCACCTTCTCACAGGTTAGGCTTTTCGATACATGAACTTGACCTAAAATATCAGTAAGATTGATCAAATCTGTATTTTTCATTTATTCAGTTAATATTCATTGAGCCCTTTTCATGTGCCAGCACAGTGCTAAGCCCTAGGAACACATACATAGACATGGAAAAGACTAACCCTCAGAGAGCTCACAGACTGTGAGCTCCCTAGACTAGGTAGGGAGATGGGTATGTGGTAGATACCACAGTAAGTATGTATTTAAAATATAAGGCATAAAAGGTGCCCAGTGGAGGGCCTGGGCATCTTTACATGGACACTTCAGACTTACCATTTTTTGATGGAAGGACAAACCGATTGCCTTCTATCTGCTTCCATAAATTGGCATATAAACCAAGAGTTTAGATTTAAGGCAAAGCCAAAGTTAAAGCATTAGCTAGGCTTTGATTTCATGAGTATCAGAAAATTATTACTCTTCCGAAACATACTGCTTTGCTGTACTTGCACAGACTCTATTAGTCGTTTCCTACTATGCTCATTTCAGTTAATAATTTTGGAACACATTTTGTTTGAAAAGCAACCAACAAAAGTATGAGCTGTTTCTCTTGGATGATTTTATTTCCATGCTGACAGCATGTTTTTAAATAAAAAAAATTAAGGTTACTTTACTTTTTTTGGATCTTTATGGATCTTTAATATGAAATATTTTAAAATCGTTTTGAGTGAAGTTAAGAGGTAAGATACTTTTTCCTATGTCCTATTAGAGAAATTGATTTTGCCTAGGTAAAGTCTCACTAACACCCACTCACCAGCAACGACCCCCTTCTCCCTTAGAACAGAGCTGACCTCCCGGCTCGCGTTTCTTGCTCAGACTCTGCTGCCCAGACTCTCAGGCCTGTCAAGACACCAGCTCGCTCTTGCCTCACTGCATGGTCCTTGCTTTTCACCCAGCCCATGCCTCTACTGGCCAATTATTCTCCCTTACTGTAAACATCATCCCAGCTGAACATGTAACCTGTATTTCTTCTTTTCTCAGATTTCAGTGTCCATCATAATCATCTAGGACGTTTGTTGAAAAATGTAGATTTCCAGCCCACCCTCAGAAGTTCTGGTTTTGTAAATCTGTAATAGGATCCAGAAACTATGAGTGGCCTGCATTTTCTACATTGTCGGCCTCCAAAGTTAGGGGGAGCCTGATATAATTTATTCCTGAGACCACATTTTGAGAAATACTGGCCAGGGTGGCAAACTCCTTGAGGACATTTTTGGTTCCCATATAGTGTCTAACAAGTTTTCAACATAAGTTTTTGGTAGACGTTTATTCATTTGAGTTGTTGAAGCTGTATAAAAAAATACGTCAACTGATACTAGAGTGGATTTTTTAAAATCACATTTCTTAGCCTGTACCCTTTGCCTAATTGAACTAGAATTGGAAAACTAGATGATCTTGTTTTAGGCCTATAGAGCATAATTTAAAAATATACTTTGAAGATATTCTAAGCAGGAAATTTATAATAATATGTTAAAAGGTAGGACTTTAAAAATAATCTCCTATCACTAGAAAACTGAGGATCTTGAAAGTTAAGATTATTTTGATAATAGTATAGAATTAAACATAGAGAACACTGAGAGAATTCCAAAATTTCTAACAACAGTATTAATTACTTTCAGATGTCTTTTCTTATGTAAATAGCCAGAAACCACTTCTGCCCTTTAGGTGTATCTCTTGAAAATAATGGTAATGCAGGAAGGGTTAGTGAAGAACAAGAGTTAGTTCTCTAGATGGGATTATTTAAACTTCTTCTTGTATTCCTTTTGAAATTTGATTCTATTAATGGGTCCTAAGTTGATAAGTGGGAGAAAACCACTTAATCTAAGAATTAATAGTAAACAGTGTCGCCTCTAGTAGAAGATACCATCATCAGGACTCATCCATCATGTTAAAAGACGAATTTTCAATACAGTTTTACTTTAAATGTTTGTAATATATTTGCATTGTTTTGATGAATTTTATACTAATAATAGTTAAAATTACTCCATCCAGAAGAAATTTTTATATTTAAAACATAAAAGTCATAGATAATAAAATTAAAACTTTAATTTACATATATATTTTTGTTGCAGAGAAGTATGATTGGGTAATCAGTAAAAGATTTTCAAGCATGAACATATTATTTAGGGTAAAATTCTATGGGAGAATTGGAATGGGAAATAAAAGTTCAGGGAGAAAAGGAGACCAAGTAAGATTTCTAACTGTTAAAAAAGAACTTGTTCTTATAGTTTTTTAAATGGATGATATTGGTATCAAATTACCATAATATAATATTTAGATTCTAGTGAATTTATTTACGAGTGATGTATATTTCATGTTAAATTATCAATATTTATAATACACCATAAATTATGTTCTTTGCATCTATTTAAACTTATGAGTAAAGATTTTAAATGAAATTTTAGACGTCTGTTTAAAAATGTTCAAAAAAACCTTGTTTTCCAAATTATTTTAGGTTATGTGTAAGCAAAAAAACAAAAAAATGTTTGCTGCCAAAGGTGAGTTAAAATCAGGGTTAAATCTGGTGGCTAATAATTGTCTTTGTGGAATATAATAAGTATTAATGACAACCTTTTATTGAGTGTCTTATTACTGTGAAGGTACTCTATTAAGCACTTTCATGAATATTGTAATTATGGTATATTGTACATATATTAGACATTATAAATATAATTGCATGGAGAGCCCTGCATACAGCTGTGTAACCACTAAGTGGTGGAACCTCAATCCAAGCCTAGGCAGGCCTGCCTCCAAAGCCTTAGTATGTTCTTTGCAGTATAGCACATGCTCCATAAATGGCCATAATGCATGTTCTTGGATTATGTGAAACCCAACCACAGTTCTTTGTTATACCTTATTGGAATTGTTGATTATTTTTCAAAGTAGTCATGATCAGGATAAGTATGTTCAGAATGGTGTTAACCTTTACCACATTTTGGATCTAAATACTAGAACAAAGGAAGCAAGATACTGTTTAAGGATTAGAAAATGCTAGAATAAACCTGAAGAATGTCCACACACACAAGGAAATATGTAAAACAGGGTATTAAACATTTTTATCTTCTCAGAGATGACACTCTTCCAGTGATGGAATGGGCTTCATGTATGGTACTCTTCTTAAAGAGGTTTTTTTTTTTTTTTTTTTTTTTTTTTTGAGACAGAGTCTCACTCTCTTGCCTGGGGTGAGTGCTGTGGCGTCAGCCTAGCTCACAGCAACCTCAAACTCCTGGCTCAAGCGAGCCTACTGTCTCAGCCTCCCGAGTAGCTGGGACTACAGGCATGTGCCACCATGCCCAGCTAATTTTTTCTATATATATTTTTAGCTGTCCAATTAATTTCTTTCTATTTTTGGTAGAGACGGGGTCTCGCTCTTGCTCAGGCTGGTCTTGAACTCCTGAGCTCAGAA
>RJWJ010008419.1:0-13429 GCA_004363605.1 Indri indri
ATTATCTTTTGTTGCATAAAAAGCCATCCGACAACTTAGTTGTATAAAAAATTTAACCATTTTATTATTATCATGTGTCCCGTGGGCCATATATTCATCTCTTTCATGATGTCTGGGGATTCAGCTGGGAAGACCCAAATGTCATGGGGTGACTCATGCCACCAGGGAATGGAATCATCCAGAAGCTTCTGCACTCATATCTGGACGCTTGAACTGGAATGACTTGAAGGCTGAGGTCATCTGGGACTGTACACACATGACCTTTCTGTGTGGTTTAGGGTTCTTCACAGTGTGACAGCCTCGGAATGGATCATTTCCTATACAGCAGCTCAGGGCTTGATGGGAGAGCATTCTAGCCAACAAGGCAAAATCTATAATAACCTTTTATGATCTAACCTCAGAAGTGACATAGCATCATTGTGCCCAAAGTGGTCATATGAACACCAGAATTCAAGATGAGGGCACATAAACCCCATCTCTCAATGGGAGGAGTTTCAAAGAAATTTTGCCATATTTAAAAATTAACATATTGTTCACTTCCATTATTTCCCTACCAATTTTTCATTACCATGATTATAAGAATGAATGCCCAAGAGTGACAGAGTTCTATATTGGGTCTCGAACCTACACAACCCATTTGATTGCTTTAAGTGAGTCTCCTTAGCTGAAAACACTACAGAGTTACACTGGTTTTTAAACAACTAACATCAAAATAATTCAGTCAGTACTTGATAACAGATAAGAGAGGACCTAGCATATAGTAGGGGGGATTACAGACAAGCATTACCTGATAGAAGATAAATAAATGCCCATCAATACATGAGTGGATTAATAAAATGTGATATATGTATACCATGGAGTTCTACTCAGCAACAAAAAACAATGGTGATCTAGCACCTCTTGCATTATCCTGGATAGATCTGGAACCCATTCTACTAAGTGAAGTATCACAAGAATGGAAAAACAAGCACCACATGTACTCACCATCAAATTGGCATTAACTAATCAATACTTAAGTGCACATATAGTAGTAACATTCATTGGGTGTCGGGCAGATGGGAAGGGGGAGAAGGGGATGGGTATATTCATACCTAACGGGTACGGTGCTCACAGTCTGGGGAATGGACACACTTGAAGCTCTGACTCAGGTGGGGCAAGGGAAATATATGTAACCTAAACATTTGTACCCCCATAATATGCTGAAATTGAAAAAAATTAAAAATTAATTAATTAAAAATAAATTAGTAGGCATTCTGTAAGTATTTGCGGAAATAGGATCTGTCAACATTGCCTCAACTGTATTTGAACATTTTTTTCAAAATGACACTGGATTAGAAGACAACTAACTCCTTTGTGACCCTTATCCTACCAGTTCTACATTTCCAGAACCTTTACTACAAAAAGTGAACTAGATTTATCCTAAGATATAAATCCTAGCCTTCTCCCATTTCTTGTGTAACCATGGTCACATCATTTACCCCTTTGGTCCTCAGTTTTCTTATCAGTAAAATGAAGCAATTGAACCTAAATAATCTATGAATTCCCTTCTAACACTGAAAGATTTTATTAAAGTTTTTTTCTCTCTCTCTCTCTCATCTGCTTTTATTGTTGCTATTGTTATATAGCTTTACACACGAAAAGCTGGTAAGTTGAGACCATATTTTGAAATGGGTTCACCAATAGAAATGATGGTAGATGAAGATGGTCCCCAAGCTACACCTGCCTAACCCAGTACTATGGTATTACATGTCAGCCGTAATATGAGTATAATGGTGTGTTTTAGTTCCTCCCTTTGGAGTAGAAAGTGAAGGAGCATTGGTAGATTAATTGGGAACCCACCCAAAATTAATACGATGGGCCTTTGAGTAAATGTGCTACAAGACAAAATTTGGGACACATAAAACATACAACCTGTCTTCCTAATCCCCAAACATATTTGCAGAGAGTTCAGAAATCAAGTAAAACTGCATTTTTCTCTTGAAAATGCTTGCTAACCAGTCAAAAGGAAAATCCCCATCCACAGTGCCTTATTGGGACCTAGTCCAAAGAAAGAGTATTTATTCTCCAGTAGCCATCCCCCATCTCCTGGCATGGCTGCTATTGACGGGCAACTTGGCAAGCATGTGTGTCTTTGGAAAATGCGGACTGTCCTGTTGCCTGTCGCCACTACAGACTGCTACTGACCAACTGCATGAACTTCTCTGCCCATAATTAAGATAGTCCAACTGCTGCCAGCTCTCTTTAGGTCTGAAACACAAGTTAGAAGTCACAGTAGTGCCTTGAAATTTGAATCTTTAGAAAAGAGGTGGTGTTGTTAGATGAAATGATGATATATTTAGGTTGAATAAACCTATTAAAGTATTTTGACTGCACTTGTAACCGTAACATCAGACAAGGATGCTAAATGGTACCAGATTGGAAAAACAAGATCGTCTTGAGTTCCTCAAAGACAATTGGAAATGTGGTAACTTTGAGGCAAGAATCCAAGCAAGAGGTAGTCACAGTTCTATTCATAATATGAAATAAGTGAGCCTAGGCTGTCAGAGTCTAGAGATAATTTCTCAGGAGTGGTATGGGGTGCTGTCTACCTTGGACTCCACCACATCCCTAGAAAACCTGGCACAGTGCCTGGTACCTAGAGGGTGCTCAATACATTTTCATTGAATTAGGTGAATTTAAAAGGAAATGAATTGATGAAATGTACAGGGATCAGGACACAGAGGACCTGAATTCTAACCAGAGCTATGACAAAGGTTTTGAGGCTTTCTGTTAGTTTAGCTATGAAATCACAGAAGTGGAGCAAGGCTTTGCAATGTCTTTTTTAGTACTAACTCATCTGACTCTGTGATTGCTATGCCCTTGAGTTTTGGTTCAAATTTGAGTGAACCCAAGGCACTGAAAATGACCCTCAATCCATACACTCAGATTTCACAAAATGTAAGAGAACCCGAGCTCAAAGTCATGTTAGAGGAAAGGCTACCTCAGGCACTGCGTCACCACCACACACAAACTCGTACCGCCTTAACCTGCAAACCAGGTGAACCCAACAGCCCTCCCTCTCCAGAGAAAGACATCAATGCCTGCCTTACTGTCTTCGAAAGAAAACTTTGAGGTATCTTTCTAGTATTCCTTAAAATTCCTCCTTGAAGAAGCAAATTTTTTTCAACAGTGTGAGAAACCCTGAAAGAAACCATCTAACCATCCAATGAAAACATAGCCAGTTATTCCAGACAAACATACCCCCTAATTGTGTCTTCATCCCCCGTGAAACAGTTCTTTGCTCACCATTTATCTTTCACTTATTCTTTCACCTCAACAGTAATATTAAGAAATAAGATAATTAATTGAAGGTATTCTGTTGTTATAATGCAAAATCATTATCTGACCTGTTTCCCAAATGGGAATTGCATATATGACTTTTCAAATAAAATTACAGTGCTGTAAAAACCACAGATACATACTGAGTGTGTGGGCAATGTCATAGTAATGAACAAGAGAGGTGGAGACTCTGTCCACCAAAATGTATGCTGCCCTCCACATGTTGTGAAGTTGCCACTGCTATGTGCTGACCCAAGGGAACTACGTTTCCCAGCCTCCTTTGAACTGTGATGGTGTGAGCTGCTCTTAACTATGGAAGATGAGCCCAAGTGCTATGTGTCACTCTCGGGCAAAATTTTTAAGAAGCAGGTTTGCCTTCTCTGCCTTCTCTTCCCCTCTATGCCAGATAAATGTACAAGACTCCCAGGCTTTAGAGATGATTGGTCCTCAAGATGAAAGAAAACTCGGTCCCTGAATCATTGCAGGGAGACAAGGTGAGCAGAAGCACATACAATGAGTTGTTACACAAGGAGAAATCAACGTCTATTATGTTTAGTCCCTGAAATCTTAAGGTTTATTTGTTACAGCGGCTGGTATTACTTCAACTAATAGATTAAAAAAGTGAACACAATTGCCTAATCCCAATTTCCTCACTGGTGATGTAGAAACAATAAAATCTACCTAGAGTACTGTTGTGAGAGTAAATGAGAAAACATGCATAAGCAGTCAGCCCAGTGCTGACAGATTATAGGTGCTCAGTAAAGAATAATGACATCACCTGTTCGCTTTCCAAAACTCCTGCCACCTAGGTTAATAGTAACCACTCAAAAATTATTATAATTAATTTTGTAAAATAATAATAGTGCTTAGCTGCTGTGATTGGTCCCTATTTTTTTGGACATTAGGAGAAAATGTTATTTTAATATATAGGATCATCATCCACTCATCCCAGCCACCACAAACACAAACACACACACACACACACACACACACACACACACACACACATACACACGCACGCGCGCGCAAACAACACAAGCATAAAACCTACCTTTTCAGCTAATGGTATTTACAATTGCCATGGATCTGATTAGAAAGCAAGAGTGAAAAGATTGGAAAAAACAAATAATAGAATGCTCACACCTAAGAATTCTTTTATGATTAGTTTTTCTCTCATTATTGCCACTTATAAGATATTTCTGCCTATGGCTTAAAACTAAAACACACACACAGGCAAAAAACAAAAATAAAATTGCACACCACCACCACCAACTAAAGATTGTTTCCTTCTTCTTGGTCTTGATTGCTATAACTGCATCCATCTGTCTGAACAGCTTCAATCAAGATAACTAATTCTGAGAAAAATTGTTAAAATATAAATTCTTAAGCTATTTTGAGGGAATGTATGCACAAGAAGAGGACTTCCGAATTTTAAACTTATGCTAATCATAAATTTATCTCGCAACATACGACAATTAGGATATATAGAATTAGCTTTTAAATCATTTTTAATAAGTCCAATTTTAACCTAGAGCATGCAGCCCCACAGATTAAAAGAAAGACTGGGCATTGCCTTTCAGTTCTTTTCTTAGTTTACACCGTGCTTGAGCATCAGTTGTCCCCTGCAGAGGTAGGCCATCCTCATAGGCATAATGAGTCTATCTGTTGTGATTGATCAGGTCCCAGACGTGTCCGGCCAGTCAAGCTAAAAAGCAAAGACGGTCTGTCAATAATGCACAGTACTGATGCCTATAAGGCATTTTATTTTTTAAAGTTATGTACTATTTCCAATTTGACTGTAATATGAATAATATTAAATAATTTAAACAATAGAGAGAAGGAAAAGAAAATTTCTCACTTTAATATCACTCCTGTTAACGTTGAAATTTTTCTTCACTATACACATTTTGTCTGTATTTGTAATTGTGGTATATATGCCACTTTTCACACCGTGACATATTCTTTAAAGGCACAATTAGGTGCTCTCCAAAGAAAGCCTTAGCAGATGGTTTACAATTATTAAAAGAGAAATTTACTTTCCAGAGCCACTCTGTGTGCCACTAGCAGAGCTGGCATTAGATAGCTCTTGCTGTGCAGTTGAGGGTTTTCCTTTATTTTGAAATACCTCACAATAAAAATGTTATATCTGCAGGCCTGGCTTCACGCTGGGTGAGGTCAATTTCTCAGGCCTTTCTCCCCATGGAAAACTACTAGATACCATCCCCTATGGATTCACCTAAAAAAACATAAGCTTGTATTTTCTCCCCAGACATCTTCAAAATAATTGTGTAGGAAAGAAAACTTTCCAGCACAATTCTCCTTGTTTTCCAGTTCTGTACTGATAGACAGAAGAAAATGATGCCTTCTAACAATAATAAATGCCGAGGGAACGAGAAAATCCCCTGTTCAAAACTCTCAAACTCTGATAGGTGATAACTTAAAAGCGACATAAATAGAAGTCTCGGGAGTAGAAACTTAGGAACCTTCTGAATCTCATAGCAAGCCATTTATAACTAGGGGGTGTTAGTTGAAAAGAACTTAAAAATCTACAAAACAGTATTAAAATATATTCTTAAGTGATTAATTACAGAAGATTAATGAAATAATTGTGGGAAATCATTTAGGTACAAAGAATTAAAAAATTGAAGAACTTATGTGCGTTAGTTTCTTCGGAGTGCTGTAACAAAGGGCAACAAACTGGTGGCTTAAACAACAGAAATGTATTGTCCTACATCTCTGAATGCCAGAAATCAACATCTCAGCGGGTTGATTCTTTCTGAGGCCACTGAGGGAGAATCTGTTCTGTGCCTCCCTCCTAACTTATGTCAACCTCAAGTGCTTCTCACATGACAGATGACGTTCTCCCCATGTCTTCACAAGGTCTTCCTCTCTCCCTGTCTGTCTCTGTGTCCAAATTTTCCCTCTTTTTAATGACATAGTCCTACGGAATTTAGGGCCCCGTCTTACTCCATTTGTGTTGCTATAAAGGAATACCTGAGGCTGGGTGATTTATAAAGAAAAGAGGTTTATTTGGTTCATGGTTGCACAGGCTGTGCAAGAAGCATGGCAGCGATATCTGCTTCCGAGGGCCGCAGGAAGCTTCCACTCATGGCGGAAGGGGAGGGGGAGCTGGCAGCACACGGCAAGAGGGAGGAGAGAGAGGGAGGAGGGAGGTGCCAGGCTCTTTTCAACAGCCAGTGCTCACAGGAATCCACTCCCCTGACAATGGCACCAAGGTATTCATGAGTGATCTGCTCCCGCCACCCAAACTCCTTCTCTCTCTTTCTCTCCTCCTCTCTCACCGTGTGATGCCGGCTGCCCTTTGCCTCCCGCCATGAGTGAAGCAGTATGACGACCTCGCCAGACGTGGATTTTAGTAGCATGGTCCTTGTACAACCTGCACAACTGTGAGCCAAATAAACCTCTTTTCTTTATAAATTACCCACCCAGTCTCAGGTATTCCTTTATGGCAACACAAATGGACTAAGACAGGCACACTCTAATGACTTCATCTTAACTCGATCATCTTAACTTGATCAACTTGACCACATTTCCAAATAAGGTCACATGCACAGGTACGGGAGGTGAGAAACAGTGAGGAGTAGAGAATAAAGTGCATACTCATGGCATTTTAATATGTGTTTCGAAGTACTATATCACAGAATGAGCAACATCGCTTATAGCAGGCGCTTTAATAATCGAAACAAACAGGCACCCAAAGGAGTTTTGGGGGCAATAACCTAAGACATTTTCTACTATTTTTTACTTATAATTTCACCATGTATAGGACATGTTTGTTGACAGTTATTAATTCAGAAAACCACATGTATAATCTATGATAAAAGTTTTTTTTTCCTTTTACTTAGTGAGCTGAATTTTTAAATTTTCTCTTTTTTTTTTCCTGCACAATTTGGCAGCAATTCCTGTACAGAGCTTTTTAAAATTCAAGGTCTATCTGCTGTCTTTATCTCAGCAATTATTTCACTAGCACAAAGATGTGAATTGCCAAGTGGTTTTAATTCTCTTCTTGGATCTTGATGAACAGCATTATTCTAAAAAGGCATTTTGACTTTGGTTTAAGACATACAATATTAGAATGGGACAGTTAGTTTCACTGACACTGAGGAGATCTTAAACAACATATATGACTTATTTTATAGACCACCTGAATCTCCCATACAGCCTAAGCCCCACCAGAAAACCAAGGTTTGGAAAAGCCCTGAGATCTTTCTGCTACATGACACAGAAAGCACATTTCAGCTCGGAGTATTGAACTACGATTTGCTGACATTGCATGCTATGCCTAAAAGCTACATCTTAATACTACACCTTTCTGAATCTGTGTCAGAATAGCCTGTCAAACCCAGGACAAAGTAGTACTTTATGATTTGCTATTATAAAGGTTTTGCTTTAAAAAAAAAAAAAGAAGAAGAAAAAACAGAACTTGTCTGAAGGAACTTGCATCTTTCAGAGCTGGAATTACCTCAACTTTTTCATGAGCATAAATTGTCAGACAAAAATCACAAATCATTTCTTCTTGATGTGTTTGGCAATTCTGTTACTGTTTTCTGTGGCGTTGCTGTCACTGCTGTGATACCGGTGCAGGTATACATATACACTCATGTGCGTGTGCACCCCAACCAAGAAGAAAAAAGGGTAGGAGGGGAAGGAAGGGGAAGTGTGGTTCCCAAAATTCCGCAAAGGTGCTCTAGATGCCCAGAACTGGTGTACACACCCTGTGTAATCTCCCCTCCTTGAGTATGGGTGGGACCCATGAATATGAAAGGCTATCACTTCCATGATGAGCTTACTTTATATGGCAAAAGTGAAGGGATTTTGGCAGACATAAATAAAGTCCCTAATCAGTTGGCTTTGAGCTCATCAAAGGGGAAGATTATTCTGGGTGTCCTGACCCAATAAAGTGATCCCGTAAAAGGTACTGAGCCTTTCTTGAAGTCAGATACTTGAAGCATGAGAAAGATTCTCTTGCTGACCTTGAAGGAGCAACCTCCCTGATGTACAGAGGGTCTGTGGCAGGGAACAGAGGGTGGCCACTAGGAGATAAAAATGACCCCCTGCCAACTGCCAGCAAGAAAAGGGAGGACTTCTGCTCTACAAATGCAAGGAAATGCCTTCTGCCAACAACCTAGGAGCATGGAGAATGACCTGAGGCTCAGATCACAGCGAACCTTATGCTAACACCTTGGATTTTGACCTCAGAAACCCTAAGCTGAGGACCCAGATAACCTGTGACTGTGACTTCCTGAGCCTTGGAAATTATGAAATAATATGTGTGTGCTATGTGAAGCCCATCAGTTTATGCAGCAATGGACAAGGAATATAAGAAGTAATAGAAGGGGAAGATCTTGGAGGAGAGGGGAGGAAAAGTTAAATTAACGTATGAGATTTACTTTTCTCTTCTACTCTGCTTTAAAATTTCCCATCGTATGGCAAACTTAATACAGCCAGAGTCAGGACAAACACACTTGGGTGTCTGGAAACATGTTAGTATCTCACTCCTTTTGTCCCCATAGCATTTTTTTTTTTTTTACAATGATGAATGTTGCTGTGGCAACCTCACAGGATTCCACATGATTTTTCTAATTCATTGAAATAGTCACGTAAGGCATGTGGTGAGCGATGCCAGGCTCAGTGAGAGCTCCAGTCACTTCTGTGATAAGTCTGCTCCCCTGACTCCACCTGTGAACCGAAAACCTCCCAATAAAAACTTCAAAATAGATGCAATAATTTTTACATGTATAAAAGAACCATATCCCCCACAGGAGAAATACAACTGTCCATATTACTGTTAGCTAATTGCAGCCACTGAAAGGAGTCTTCATTAAGTGATCTTAAAACTGAACTCCAGTGAAATGGTTTCAGTTCTGTTTAGTTAACTACCAATACAGGATACAAGTAAAAGTCATTCAAGTATTTAGCCTCTAACTAATTACTTTCATTACAAAACTGAGCACTTTTATTAGGAGACTTATTTTAAGCAAAACTAATAAAAGTTTCACCATATCTAAAGGTTTAAACCTTTAGCTCCCAAACAAGTAAGGTGTCATTTTGACAGGTGTTTGACCACAATTTAATACAGGCTTGATTCTTGAAATATCTCTTACCATTAGACTAGAAAGGATAACAAAGCAGGAAAACTTCTAAGAGCCTTCTTATAAACACGCACTATGCTGCATTCCAAATATAAAATTAAGTATTGAGGCCTCTGACATGTCTGTGCACTTTTGGGAAAACTGTAATGTATGTCCCCAGTCTCACACGGTGAATTGCAATCAGTCTAAGCCAGTGGGTCTCAATCTTTATCTCTCAACAGCAACTCCTGGAGGGCTTATTAAACAGAGATTACAGAGCCCAGCTCCCAGAGTTTCTGACCCCGTTGGTTTGAGATATGGCCTGAGAATACACATTTTTTCTACTGAATTTTGCTCTGTCACCCTGGGTAGAGTGCAGTGGCATCATCATAGCTCACTACAACCTCAGACTCCTGGGCTCAAGGGATCCTCCTCCCTCAGCCTCCCCAGTGGCTGGAACTACAGGTGTGCACCACAACACCCAACTAATTTTTCTATTTTTAGTAGAGACAGGGTCTCACTTTTGCTCAGGCTGGTCTCGAACTCCCGAGCTCAAGAGTACTAGGATTACAGGTGTGAGCCACTGTGCCCAGACTCTAAGAATATGCATTTTAACAAGTTCCCAGGTAATACTGATGCTACTGGCCCAGGGACTCCCATCTGAGAGCCATTCCAGCCATATCTCTACCCAGTGAGTGATTTCTTTAGATGGTGTCCTGTGAAACCATTCTGAGCACTAAGATGGGAGGTGAAATCTGCTGAGAGCTTTGGAAAGATTTTCTATCATGAAAACTAAGACATAAGACCAAACTTCCTTTCTTTCCTGCTTCTGAACTTTGTTGAATTCATTTGATGCCTAGAACATGGGCTGGGTGTTTATGGAGAGACAGGTTAAAAGAAAAAACCAAGTTGAGAGTTAGAAAGAACCTGGATCATGAAGCTGTTGAATCACTGAGCTAACCATCCCTGCAACACGCTGCTTCTGAACTTATTTTCATATGCGGTTTATTATCCTTATGCCACTGTTGGTTCATTTTTCTGTTACTCAGAGTCTAACTCTCCCTAACAGAACTATCAAAAATTGTAACACTCTGTTTGTCATTAAAGGGTCTGGATTAAATAAATAAGAAAACATTATCATTAATAAGAATCGCTTACTATAATACCCCACACATTATTCATGTCCTTCATCCTATTGCCTTAGATCTTTAAATAATCAGTCTCCTGTTATGAAAACTGATCAGATTCCAAATTTTATGTTTGGTGAATTGTGAGAGTTGAAGGAAAGAGAATGGAACAAAATGAAATTATTAAAATATAAAAGTAGTCTTAAAAATATGTTTCAAAATATTAGTATTTCAGACTTATCTCTAAGAATTTGCATTATTGTCACTAGTGAGTAGGTTAAAATAAGTTGATGAAAATTAAGAGATTTAATATTCGGCATGTAAAAGGATTGTTTTTGATGGAATTTCATTTTTCTTTTCGAAGTCAATTGTCTCTGTTTTATTCAGGTCCTGGTGATGCAGAGGTATCGGGCAACATCTTTCACTGGAGAAGATTTAGGGCCTGAATGTCTCTCTGCCCTGACCTTCCAAGAACCCGATCCTGCTCATGGAATAGCAGAACTCATCCTTTATGTCAAAACAGGGCTGATCTTGAGGCTTCAAGTCCAGATTGGGGCTTCTGTCCTCATTAAGAATTATTTGGGCTGTGTAAGCCACAAGAGGCTATTTGTCTTTGTACACTTGGTGAAAGCATCACCGTGAGGATGCCCACTCCTCAGCCTACAGACCTATGGAGGGAGGCATGGGTGAATTCTGCAGGATCCAAGGACTTCTTTGACACCCTTCTGGTGAAGTCTTTCCTAGTCAAGGCATTGTAAAGAGCTCCTCTTCCCTAAAACTCCTTTCCTGAAGTGACAGCAAATCCCAACCTTTCACTGGGGCATGAACGGCCTGATCTTTCTGCTCCTTGCTGCTGCAGCAACTGCCCAGCCTGGACTGCGGAGATGCAACGGGAACCACCACAGTAGCTGTGAGAACCCTGTGACCGAATGACAGGAAAGAAGCCCAATCACCACCCTGTCTCCTCCCTTCCACTGGCAGCTTTGCAGCAATCTCAGTCATACAAGGTAGAACTTGGTCATGATTCACAGGAGAACACTTGAAGCTTAGTGAGCTGACTGTGAAATAATAGAAAAATCAGCCCAGAGGAATTATTTACAGACAGTTTTGAGTAAGGAAGAGGTTGCCGCCCCAGGCATTTGCTGAGGAGGGGATTTATCAAAAATGTGTAAGAAAGCTGTGCAGATGTTCATCATGACATTTCAGGAAACAATGTTTTATTATGTGGACAGACCCAGTGTGTCTAATAGTGAGGACGCTGCTGGACAGAGTTCTCTAGTGCCGGAGTCCACCAGAGAGGAAGTGGCCTAGTTGTGGGTGGGTATGTGTTTCTCTGATTAACCTGCTTGGAATTGCTCAGTGCCCCAGCAAGCAAACACCTGGAATTCTTGATTCCTGATTGTGAATATAGAACCTTGACATATGGTCATAGTTATTTATTTGTGTTTTCTGACGTCTACTTCCATAGCAACCAGACAGCATGTGTCATGGTCTCGTTCTCATTTGCTCCACTCATCGTATTAGCCCAGTATACAACTGTCTATGGGGTGTGTGTGTGCGTGTGTGTGTAGTGCTCTGGTTTCAGCTTCTTGGCAATGAAACAATACCTTATCTTATCGATTAGGGTACTGACCCATACATACGTACTGTCTCTCTAAACCTACTTTGATTCACTAGGGTAATAGGAAATAGCAACATCACTTTGCACTCTGTAAATTTAGGCAATTATAAACTGTCAATTTACAATAAAAAATAGGGTTTGTCTGAAAAAGCTATTATTTTATAAATTATATAACACACACAAATAGTAATCAATTAGAATTTATCTTCTGTAAGTCTGTCTCCTTAAGTTCACTGGCTGTTGACTACTTACCTTTCACATGCCCTTCTTCTCTCACTTTGAAATCACTTAGCATTTGTAAAGAAGGCAATTGAGTTTCTGTCCATCCCAATCCCCTGCAAAAGATACTTAACAGATTGCAATTTTTAGCCATGGTTATCACTATAGGAGATTGTGATTTGGAAGGATTTTGTCTGTTTGTTTGTTCATTTGTTTATTTTCTTTGAAGAGTCATTTGGCGTTAGAAGAAAATGAAGTATAGGACTTTTTGGTTTGCATTTAGTATTTAGTATGTAGTTTGACACCATTCTTTTTATTTCTACTTTAACTTTGATCACAACCATGTGGAATTTATTCTGCATATGCAAGGCTCGTTCAACATCTGGAAACCAAACAATATAATCCACCATAATAATAGGAATTGAGGCCAAAAAGGCATTTGACAAAACTCGACACCTATTCATGATTAAAATTTCTCAGCAAAAGAAAAATAGAAACTTCCACAACTTGGTAAAAAAAAAAATCTACAGAAGCCTACAGCTAACATCATCCTTCACAGTAAAAAACTGGGTACTTTATCCCTAAGATAAGGAACAAGGAAAGAATCTTCTTTTCCATTTGATGTCACCGTGGAAGTCATAACTAGCGCACTAAGACAAGAAAGAGAGACAGAGGTATAATGATGGGAAAGAAGTCTGTTTCTGTAGATATTATAATTCTCTATGTAAAAAAAATCTCAAATAATAGACCAAAAAAAAATCCTGAAACTGATAAGTAAATACAGCAAGGTCATAGGATACAACGCTAATATACAAAAGTCAATTATTTTCCTATATACTAGAAATGATCAGCTGGAATTTGAAATTAAAAATACAATATCATTACAATAAAAGAAAAAGAAAAGAAGTACTTAGGTGAAAAGCTAACAAAATATACACAGGGTCTGTATTACAGAAAATTAGAAAGCTCTAATGAAAGAAATCAAAGACAGTCTAAATAAATGTAAGGATAGTCAGTGTTCATGGAATGGAAGACACAATATTGTCAAGATG
>RJWJ010008419.1:13529-53663 GCA_004363605.1 Indri indri
AAAAAAAAAAAAAAAAAAAAAAAAAAAAAAAAAAAAAAAAAAAAAAAAAAAAAAAAAAAAAAAAAAAAAAAAAAAAAAAAAAAAAAAAAAAAAAAAAAAAAAAAAAAAAAAAAAAAAAAAAAAAAAAAAAAAAAAAAAAAAAAAAAAAAAAAAAAAAAAAAAAAAAAAAAAAAAAAAAAAAAAAAAAAAAAAAAAGATGTCAGTTATCCCCGGATTGATACATAGGTTTAACACAGCCCTCATCCAAAATCCAGAAAGCTGCTTTATTGGTATTGACAAACTGATTCTAAAGCTTATATGAAAAAACAAAAGAGCTAAAATAGCCAACACAATATTGAAGAAGAAAAAGATTAGACTCACACTACTTAATTTCAAACATTACTATAAAGCCACATTAATCAAGAAAGAACAATATTGGCAAAAGAATAGACACATAAATCACTTAAAAAATAAGGAGCCCAAATAAAGACCCACACAAATATAATTAACTTAACTTTGACAAATTAACAAAGGCAATTCGATGAAGAAAGGACTGTTTTTTTCAACAAATGTTACTGGAACAATTGGCTGTCCTTATGAAAAAAAATGAACCCAGATAAATAAAGGCCTTATAACTTTCACAAAAATTAACTCAAAATGGATCACAGACCTGACTGTAAAATGCGAAACAATTAATAAAAAACGGTTTGAAGAAAACACAAAAGAAAAAATCTGTGTAACCTAGATTCAATGATTTGATAATGTATATAAATATAGCTGAAAAACCGAAAGTGCAATCCATGAAAGAAAAAAATTGATATGTATGATTTTATTAAAATTTAAAACTTCTGCTCTGCAAAAGACACTCTAAAGAGACTGCAAAGACAAGCTATAAATTGGAAAACAATATTTGTAAAACATACCCGTAACAGGAATTTTTATCCAAAATATTAAAAGAATTCTTAAAACTCAGCAATAAGAAAACCAACAACCCAATTATTAATAAATAATGGGCAAAAGATTTGAACAGACACCTCACTAAAGAAGATATGCAGGTGGCAAACAATGATATGAAAAGATGCTCAATTATCATTTGCAATTAGGAAATAAAAAATTAAAACAAAAATGATACTATCAATTAAATGCTACTTATTATCATGGCTTATTTCTTAAAATAACAATATGACAGGCCGGGCGCAGTGGCTCACGCCTGTAATCCTAGCGCTCTGGGAGCCCGAGGAGGGAGGATTGCTTGAGCTCAGGAGTTTGAGACCAGCCTGAGCAAGAGCGAGACCCCGTCTCTACTATAAATAGAAAGAAATCGGCCAAACAGCTAAAAATAGAAAAAAAATTAGCTGGGCACGGTGGCGCGTGCCTGTAGTCCCTCCCAGCTACTCGGGAGGCTGAGGCAGGAGGATTGCTTGAGCCCAGGAGTTTGAGGTTGCTGTGAGCTAGGCTGATGCCACGGCACTCACTCTAGCCCAGGCAACAAAAGCGAGACTCTGTCTCAAAAAAACAAAATAAAAAAAATAGCAATATGACAATTGCTCACAGAATGTATAGAAACAGGAACTCTCATTCATTTCTTGTGGGAATGCAAAATGGTACAGCCATTTTGGAAGGCAATTTGACACTTTCTTACAAAGCTAAACATAGTCTTACCATATGATCCAGCTATCACACTCCAAGGTTTTTACCCAAATGAATCAAAAACTTATGTCCACACAAAACCTGCACATAAGTGTTTATAGCAGCTTTATTCGTGATCACCAAAAACTGGCATCAAACAAGATATACTTTAATAAATGAGTAAATAAATGAACTCTGGTACATCTGTACAATGTAGTATTATTCAGTACAATGGATTATTATTCAGTGAAAAAAATAAATGAGCTATAAAAAGACACAAATGGATCTTAAATGCATATTGCTAAGTGAAATAATTCAGTCTAAAAAGTCAGTATACCACTGTGTGATTCCAATTGTATGACATTTGGGAAAAGGCAAAACTATCAAGATTTCCAGGGATTTAGAGGGAGGGAGAGAGTTGAATGGGTAAAACACAGAGAATTTTTTAGGGTAGAAAAACTGGTTGGTATAAAATTTTAATGATGTATTCATGGCACTACACATTTGTCAAAATCCATGGACTTTAACGGTGCAAAGAGTGAACTTGAATTTATGCAAATTTTAAAAGCATCTTTTGGGAGGTAGGGGTTCCCAGGATGGAATGAAGAATGGGACAAAGCAATCTTAACTTTATTACAAACATATAAAACAACTTTATTGATTGAGGTGGGGGTAAAAGGTGCTGACATAACTAACATTAGAAAAGAGTGAAGTCTGTAAAACTAACAACAAAAGAAACGGCACACAAATAATATGCTCTAATTGATAAAGCTTTTTTTCCATGGGAAGGGACAGAGTCAAAATCCTAATAATGCTATACATGTGTACTGAAATTGAAAAAGTAGCTGCATGGATGGCAGATGGTGAGAGCGAGGCTTCTCAGTGTTGGAGTGGGAGCTTACAGCTGGACCAGGGAAGAGGCTACAGTGGTCCACGTGGTAATGAATTAGAGTCACAGATATTAGCATGCATTCATATTTAGTTTAATAA
Source organism: Indri indri (assembly GCA_004363605.1). Taxonomy (NCBI): domain Eukaryota; kingdom Metazoa; phylum Chordata; class Mammalia; order Primates; family Indriidae; genus Indri; species Indri indri. The sequence continues at coordinate 16,128 of RJWJ010008419.1, forward strand.
AGATACAGATTGTTACACAAAGAGGTATTTATAGAGACGTGTGTATACGTGGGTTAATATACCTGTATTTCCTTGTTCCGTTGAGCTAAGAGGGCTTAGAATCAGTGACACCCCAGCAGAAATGAGCACATCTAATGCCTGGATCTTGGTCTCTAATGTCATTCTCCTGGAAAAAACCAAGGAGCCTTGAAAAAAATGCCTGACTGCACCACTAAGATAGAAATATGCAAGACAGGCTTGAAGCATCTTGTAGTGATGAAAAGCAGAGCAGTGCTAAACACGCACTCATACATGCACACACTCAATGGCCAAACCCGGAAATAATCTGAGCAACAAAATAAATAAAATAGTATCATTTTATATTCCAAAGAATAAAATAAATATCCATGAGAAACCTGAAAAATACTACCTCAGTGAGATGGTTCAAGTTAATATCAACAGTGGTAGTGATGTTAAAAGTAAGTACTGTTGATGATGTGATAAAAAAAAGCACTTTACCTGTATCATCTCCCCCCCCAAAAAACCATATAAGCCAAGTCTAATTATAAGAACATCAGACAAATCCCAATAACTAATAACGTCAATTATAATAGGTAGAATAATGGAAGATTCTACAAAATACCTGGCCCATACTCCTCAAAACTTTCAAGGGCAAATAAAGTCTGAGAAACTACCACAGATGAGAAAAACTTAAGGAGACAGAACAGCTAAATGAAATGTATCTTGGATGGGAGCCTGGAATGGAAAATGGAGATTAAGGTAAAAATTAAGAAAATCTGCAAAAAGTAAGGACTTCAGTTGCTAGTAACATATCAAAATTGGTTCATTAATTATAACAAATATACCATACTAATGTAAGATGTTAAGAATGAGAGAAATTGAATATAGGGTACATGGGAGCTCTCCGTACTTTCTTAGAATTTTTCTGTGAAACCAAAATTGATCCAAAATTAAAAGTTTATATTAAAAATATCAGCATTAAAATTGATGAAAATATATTTTACTCTCCATCTTATGCTAATCCTCCCCAATTCATTGAAACTCCGGTGTTTTGTTTACACCCCCATTTCAAACCTCAACACATATCTCTACAGTGGAGTATAATTTTGTCTTTTGTACCTGTGATTGAGGAGAAGGTGCAGTTTCTCAGGACCAGTTTCTGGTTTACTGACATTCCAGTGATGCTTCCTAGAACTCAAGAAAGTGTGCCTTTGTGGTGAAAATTAAGGCACTATTTGCATTCTCAACCAGTTGGACCTAAAGCAGTAAATCAATAATTTCTGGTTATCAAACTATAAATTAAAATCAAATATAAAAAAATTATGATTTAAGTCAACATAGTATATAGAAATTTGATTTTTCTGAAACACTTCAATTCATTTTTTACTCTTGTGTTTTGTTTTAAGGGAATGGACAGAAATTTTAATCACCAGTTTTAATACAAATATTTATGACACTGTGGCTTATTTAATGCGTATTCAAGGATTTTCAAAGAAACGCTTCAACAAATTTCTATTGCCTAGTTTATTTTAATAACTAAATATCTTGTATTTCATTAAAGTCAACTTGATGTGCCGGCAATACTACTTCATGTTTATGACTAACAATAATACATGCATAATTGCAAAAATTATATAAGTCATTTGATGCTGAATTTGTGGTATGGGATTCAAGATTGTTTATAACTATGAATGACATGAAATATATTCCTTGGCCTCAGTGGAGAGCAAATTCCGTAAAATTCTGCTAGATATTTTTTGTGATATTGTTGGACTTATCCTTTCTTTACAAGAATTCTGCTGCTGTATCTGTCATACGCTTTCATTGACTTGCTTGGCCTATTTTTGAGAAGAAAAGAAATTCATTAAAAATATATTTAAATGGCATTCTAAAGTAGAAAATCTACATCACTTTCTCTCAGATATAGAGAATAGCACAGTTGCAGTTTATTTCTTGCCTGAAAAGACTCTTTCATTATTATGGACAGCCATGTGTCAGTTAAAACATTAGTCGAGAATCACTGATAAGAAATCATCGAAGCTATTGACTGAATGAAAAAATACCTCATTTGTTACTCAGCCATGGACAGAGGGATCACAGCCTAGTGGTGATTATTCAGCCCTTAGTTTTTGCAAACACCTGAGCTTCCATTTCTGTACCATGCACTGTCTCTATATCAGAAAGCAGGAGTCAGCAACCTTTTTTGGTAAAGGGCTAGAAAGCAAATATTTCAGGCTTCGTGGGCCATAAAGAATATGTCACAATTACTCAAGTCTGTTGTCGTATCATAAAAGCAGCTAGAGAAAATGTATAAAAGAATGGAAGTGATGTGTTCCAATAAAACTATATTGACATCAGGTGGGCTTTTGCCCTGGGCTGTAGTTTGCCAACCGCTGCCATAGAACAGAGAAAGTGAGAGTGAAAATTGAGATGGCAGAGACTGTTCAGTGAAGTCTAGAATGTTCTTTGTTTCTTTTTTTTTTTTTCCTCTTTTCTTAAATTTCAAAATATTAAGAGGGTGCAAAGGTTTTTATTACATGGATATACTGTATAATGCTGAAGTCAGGGCTTTCCGTGTGCCTGTCACCAGGACAGTGTTCATTGTACCCACTAGGTAAGTTTTTAACCCTGAACTCTCCTCCCCTCCCCCTTCCTACTTTCCAATATCCTTTATGTCTCTTCATGCCATGTGTACCCATAATTTAGGTCCCACATGTGAAAACATGTGGCGTTTGTTTTTCCATTCCTGAGATACTTCACTTAGGATAATGGTCTCCAGTTCTATCCAAGTTGCTGTGAAAGATATTACTTCACTTCTTTTTATGGCTGAGTAGTACTCCATGGTATCTACATATCGCATTTTCTTTACCCACTCATGAATTGATGGGCACCTATGTTGATTCCACATCTTTGCAATTGTGAATGGTGTGAATGGTGCTGCAATGAACATTTGAGTGCAGGTATTTTTTGATAAAATGATACTTTCCTTTGGGTAGATACCTGGTAGTGGGATTGATGGATCCAGTGGTAGGTAATCTATGTTTAGCTCTTTGAAATTCATCATATCTTAGGCCACAAAACAAGTCTCCACAAATTCATATAAATCCAAGTCATACCATGTATCCTCTTAGAACACAGTGGAATAAAACTATAAATCAATTCCAAGAGAAACTCTCAAATCCACACAAAGCCATGGAAATTAAACAGCCTTCTGCTGAATGGTCCTTGGGTCAATGACAAAATTAAGATGGAAATCAAAGGATTCTTTGAACTGAATGGCAAAGGGGACACAAGCTTTCAAAATCTATGGGATACAGAAAAGCAGTACTAAGGGGAAAGTTCATAGCCTTAAATACTTACATCAAAAAAACAGAAAGATCACAAGTTAACAACCTAATGTCACATCTCAAGGAACTAGAAAAAGAGCATACCAGCCGAAGAGAAATAACAAAGCTCAGAACAGAACTAAACAAAATAGAAACAACAACAACAAAAAAAAACTAAAGGATCCACAAAACAAAAAGTTGGTTTTTTGAAAAGATAAACAAAATCAATAGAACACTAACCGGCTTAACCAGAAATAGAAGACTCACATAAGCTCAATCAGAAATAAAAAGGAGACATTACAACTAGTACCATAGAAACTCATCTCACTTTTCCACACTAGCTCACACTCACTTTTCTCCATGAAGTCACTCTCAGCTTCACCATATAGAGCTGGTTTTCTCTTTTTGGCACTGTACTATTATGACTGTTAATTTTTAAACCCACCATTCTTGTTAAATAATGGGCTCCTTAGGAAAGAACCACCTCTGCCACCCAACTAAAGACATACTATATACAACATGGCCAGTTCCCTTAGAGTTGAGCAACATGGTGGCCCTTCTTGTGGACAGAAAAATACCTCATCTCTGTATCCTTATCATAGTAGAGTGCCATTATTCAATGAGCAAAATAAATATAAAGAAGAAAGTGCTGAGAAAAACAAGCAACACGTTTCATGAACTCACAGGAAATAGAAAACACTTTCAATGAGGGGAATGACAGAAAATATACAGGAGGCTGAGTCTTGATGTCAAGGTATACAAAGGAGGAAATAGCGTATGTTCTAGACCCTGTGTGTGGTAGGCAGCCTCTGGCATGGCCCACAGTGATCTTTATGTGGATATTTATGCCCTGTGCAATCCTCTCCTCTTGCTTGTTGGCTGAACATAATGACATAATGACTCGCTTGGAATGAATAAAATACTAAAAACATGATGACAGGTCTGTTCTAATAGTAGATTACAGAGATACTGTGATTTCTCCCTCAATCACTCTGAGGGGAGCCAGCTGATACATTCTGAGGTGTCCCATTGAAAGATGCTATGTTAAGGAACTGGTATCTTTAGCCAATCTCCAGCCATAACCTGAGGCCTTACAAAAGTCACTGGAGGGAGCTTGGAAGTGGATCCTGCATCAGCCCAGCCTTGGAATGATGGCAGCTCCAGCTAATACAACCTTGTGAGAGCCCCTGAGCTAGACACAGTACAGCTGGATTTTTGACTCACAGAAACTGTGAGATAATAAATGTATGTTGTTATGAGCTGCTAAATTTTGAGGTAATTTGTTACCCAGCAACAGATAACTAATACATCATGTCGGGTATTTTATATATATTTTAATCCTCCCAGTAAACTTATAGAATACACATTATAGTCAATTTTTACTGACGCTATGGTTTGGATGTGGTTTGTCCCCACCTAAACTCATGCTGAAATTTGATCCCCAATATGGCAGTGTTAGGAGGTGGGGCCTAGTGGGAGGTGTTCGGGTCACAGGGAATGATCCCTCATGAATAGATTGATGCCCTCTCATGGTAGTGAGCGAGTTCTCACTCTCACAAGACTGGATAAGCTCCTATGAGTCTGGTTTCCTGGGTTTCTCTCTCGCACTGCCTCTTTCACCATGTGATCTCTTTGCACATGCCCACTCCCCTTCCACTTCCACCATGAGTTGAAACAGCGTGAGGCCCTCACCAGACGTAGCTGCCCAAACTTGGACTTTCCAGCCACCAGAACTGTGAGCAAGTAAACTTCTGTTCTTTATAAACTACCCAGCCTGAGGCATTCTGTTTTAGCAACACTAAATGGACTAAGACCTCTGATAAGGAAATAAAGAGTCTGGAGATTACAGAATCTGTCCAAAAATGCCTGGTTAGTGAGTACCAAACACAGCATTCAAATCTTAGCTCTTTCAGCCACCACACAGCAGAAAAAGCATGAAATAAGTGAAAAATAAGACTAAGGAAAGAGATTGTTCTGGAAGCCACTATGCAAGGTCTGTTCTATTTTAGCATACCCTGGGAAAGCATCAGTGATTTTGGCCAATTCACCACACAAGCAGGACCCATAGTGTGTCACCATAAAAGCAACTTTGTTTTAAAGGAGTCTCTCCCTATCTCTTAAATCTGTTTAGTGAAGCTGTCCTTTTGCCCTGGAAAGAAAGCTCTGCAGAGTCTCATCACTTTGGGGCCACTCTTAAATAATAGAAATGGCTACTTTGTCTCAGACATAATCTTAATTCAGTGATTAAAATTATCCAGTTTAATACATTGATGCCCTTCAACCTTCACCCAAATGTGATGCCTCATCCTTCTCTCCAGCTACAGATGGGCTTCCGGGTGCTTGCTGCCACCATGTGACTGACCTTTCTCTCTATCTCATGGAAACCTGCCTCACTTGCCAGCTGATATTTCTGATCCACCAGGGTTGAAGGGGGTGGCTGTGAGAAGGAAGAACGTGGTGGCCAGAAGAATCCATCTTTATCTAATACTGCTGTGAGAAGGCTTTGTAATTTCTGGATGTAGTAGCTACTTGAATTTGACTTCTTTTCACTGCACCACTTTCTCCAGAGTCTCCTGTGCCTCCCCCCACCCTCCCCCCACCACCACCACCACCTGCAACAACTTTGACAGGACCTGCCTGGACTGTGCCTTTAACTAGCCTTTCCCCATCCCCAGTCAGCCTCTGTCCCCAGCAATATGCCTCATACCACTTTACCTGAGTCCCTCTACCCTAACATTTGCTCTCTTGAGCAGAATCCCCTCCAATCCACGGAAGACTAATATTCCTGCCAAAAGTGTCATGCATTGGCATCCTGGGTGCAGCCCTCTGTTCTGCTGTGACAGGCTGCTTTAGCTTCCCCTCATAGGAGCCAGGCACCATCCCCCAGTGTCCTTCAATTTCAGGGAACATGTAGCAAGGATTTTTAGTGGCTCCCACTGAAGCACCACTCTTTAGTCTCAAAGATCCCCTCATCTCCGCCCATTGCAGGAAGGTGGGGCTCCCAGCACAGCTCTCTCCAATAGCATCATCCTCAAAACCATCTCCCAGCTTCAATCTCTCAACTCATCAAAACCTTCCTTATGGGTAGGGAATTTTGGAATTGTGAAACTGATTTCACTGATATTTCCTTTGAAAATCTGCCTAGGGTCTAGTGCCTTGCTGAAACTTCAATTTTAACATGAAGTTACAACACAAGCCGAGTTTTGCTTTAGAGGGATTCATCTCGTGTGTAGGCAATATTGAAGTTTGAAGGCACTGAAGGAGAAAGACACAATAAGCAGCTATTGAATAACCTAAAGCATACGCAAGTACAGTCTGAACTGGGGCAGTAGTAGTGGGAATGGATATAGGAGCTGTCTCAAGAGTCATGGAAGAGATAGATCCATAGGAACAGAATGACTGGGTAGAAAGAGGGACCTGAGAGTCTGGTCAATAATAGAATTCAGAAGGAGTGCAATTAAAGGAGAAATGGGATAATCAAGCATGTGGCTCTTCAGACACTGTTGCAATATCAGGTGGAGATGAGCACAAGGGATTTAAAAATTGGGCCTGGGAATTCAGAATTGAAACATCAACATCATCTGTACAGAGGTAGCTATTGAATCTATAGCAGCCAAAAGATTAGGTAACAGTAGAAAATGACTAAGGAGGACATTTTTCCCATAGAGGTGACAAGAACACTCAGAAAAGCGGGAACCCAGGGAAAAGCAGGGCTTTAATGAGTGGTAGTCATTAGAGTCAAAAGCTGAAGACAGGTCCAGAAAGGCACTATGGAACACACCCCTCAGGGAGGTGTCCATCCATCACCAGAAATGCTTTGGTGGAGTGGTTGAAACCAAGTCCAAATCCCAAGGGTCAGAGATTGAACGAACTGTTAAGAAGTGGAGGCAACAAGTATCGAATAATCTTGGGCAATCTGTCAGTGAACAAGGAAGGTCTCTTGAGAAGACAGAAGGGTCTAGGAGACATTTTAAAATAAGGATGTTTTAACATGTTTGTAGGTAAAAGGGGGGGAGTAGAAAGTTATTCAGAGAAGCAAAAGAGAAGGGAGCCACCGGGAAAATGGGATCCCCAAAGACACACAGCAGGAAGAAAGGACAGGCACAGGGAAATGGGCTGGCCTTGAAATTACAGAGAGGCATGTCTCCTAAACTAAAGGCAAAAAAGAGAATGTGGGGGAAAGCTTGAGATGCAGAAAAGAAAATCTGAGAGAGTCTAAATGAGAGAGTTTTAAACTTTCTATTAAGTAGAAATTGAGGTCATTGGGGGAATGAGAAAGTTAGGGGTTGGTTTCTTGCAAAGAGTAAAATGTTTTGAAGCCTTTGCTGTGTGGGATGGGGTTTTTAAAACTGGGAATGAATCAGATACTAATAAAGGATTTCTGGTACATACTGAAGGTTTAATGGAAACTAATCTCTTCTTCCTTACCACTCACGCCATTACTGATGTCAATTTCTTTTCCCAAGGCTAACTGACTGGCAGTAGGTTGTGACTTTCTCCGGGAGTGTTTGCCAATTCAAGTAGAAGAGCAGAGAGAGAATGACCCTGGGCAGGTACTTGGCAAAGTGGTTGCAGATGTAGGTCAGGCTGGGGAGGGGGCAACTTCTGGGTGGCTATCCCAGCACTGGCTGTGCAAGCAGACAATACGAAGGATGAGGTAGAGTGACTAGTCCAGTCCACAAAGATTGCAGGTGGAAGTGGAAGGGTGACAGATAAGAACCAGAAAGCAGAGTCCTGAAGGAGGTTGTCAGAGTCTTTCGATATTGATAGAATGGAGAGCGGTGAAACAAATTGAGAGTTGTCAAACAATTACACAGACCAGAGAGGGCTGAATTTATTTATTATGTATATGGCTGCTGTTAAGGGGAATACAACTTCTGATATTTCCCTCCAGGTGGTCTCTCCATGTACTTATTTACTCTGCCCCACGGGAGGTGGTGTGACTTTCCTAATAGAGGCTTTTGGAAGAAAAACCTGAGTGCTTAGGTCAGCTTCTACCCTTCCCCTCTGGGTGCTAGCTCCCCATAGGAAACAACACATCATTGCTGCCACTAGTCCATGGATGGGGTATGGCTGGCGTCAAGCATGTTCTGTGACTGGGCAAGTAATTGTAACCAGTTCTGGAGTTCTGGTCCATTTGACCCTCACGCTAAGATACATGCTGCAACTTGGCTGTTATCAGTTATCTTACCCTCTACCTGCCACTTGGGAGGGAGGAGAAATAAATGAATTTTTACTGATGCATCTGAGGGACCATAAGAGCTTACTGAAACCTCCCGACATCTGGAGTGCTTCTGGTTTGTTTCAGCTATAAACTGAATCTAAAAGAATCCCACTTAAAAATGCTCCTTCCTTTCCAGTCCCACTTTATACATGCCATGAGCTTAATCGGAGGGTCATGACTGGTTAGTTCTCTAATGAATGTCCAGCCACGGGCAAGGCAGGGTATCTAATCTAGCTGTGAAGAATGAGCTAGAATCCAATTCTATTAGCCAAGGAAAGTTTGCAAGTGACAGAAAATTATTCCAGACTGGTTCTTGATTTTGATTTTTAAAAGATGTGAAAAGAAGGCTAAAGTTGGTCATATTTTAGATAAGAAGAAAATATTAAAGTCTGCAGATTAAAAAATATTAGAGTAGTCTGAAGAAATTTAAATTTGGTGTAATAAATAAAAAAACAAATATTCACAACTTAAAGCCAAATTCCCTTGTATAAGTCTCAATTAGACCCTTGCTTTGGATGTGTGGATGTTTAAACATGCAATGATTACAGTGGCAATTGCCCCAGCTCCATATAAGTGAACGACTTCATGATTGTCTAAGGTATAAATTTCAATCCAGTGCTTAAATTAAGTTTACGTTTTAAGTATAAGTGTTTGAAAATTCTGTTTCTGCCAGTGAAATTGTTACCATAGTAACTAATGCACTTTCAAAGAGGGAAAAAATATGCACCAATTTTCCCTCCCTTAACAGGTAAAAATTAAACTAAGTAACAACAGATCATGGCCATTTTATTAAAAGGTCGTTGTCTCACAAATGATATTATGAATCTCACATGCCTCTTTGAAAAATAATATCCTCTTCTTCATCCTTGTGCATTCTCACTCAAGGACATGGAATAAAAGATCCTCGAATAGTGCACAGATAGATCCACGAAGAACTCCCTAACAGAGTGAAGTAGATGACTGCATTGCATGCTCTATCTTCAATGGTCTTTTGTTTTATGAGATAACTAATTTAATAATAATAATTTTCACCTCATGTATAAGGAAAACACCTACACAGAATTATATTTAGGTACTAAAATTATATTAAATTCTATTTAAGCTCTAAACAGGGACCTCAAATAAATCTTGGACCAAGAAAGCAATTATATGCAGCATATGCCAGTGAACATCCATAGGTTAATTCCTTTGCCCTTAATCTGCTTTGCTGCTGTTTGGGGTATTAAAACAAGTTTTGGGGAAATGTTTACTTAATTGCACTTATTAAACCAATATTTTTTTCTCTGTAGTCATGTTGAATCACTGTGGTATGAAAGGTAAAAGTGAATTATAAATTTCCATTCAAATTTGTATATTATAAAACAAGGAAGCCAAGGCAAAGGCTAGAATTTAAATTTTTTTTGTGGGGGGGGACAGTCTTGCTCTGTCGCCCTGGCTAAAGTGTCGTGGCACCAGCCTAGCTCACAGCAACCTCAAACTCGTGGGCTCAAGCGATCCTCCTGCCTCAGCCTCCTGAGTAGCTGGGACTACAGGCACGTGCCACCACGTCCGGCTAATTTTTTCTATTTTTAGTAGAGACGGGGTCCCGCTCTTGCTCAGGCTGGTCTCGAACTTCTGCCATCCTCCCGCCTCAGCCTCCCAGCATGCTAGGATTATAGGCATGAGCCACCATGCCTGGCCTAGAATTTAAATTTTGGTTAATTGAACGTGTCCTATTCTGACAGCCTACAATAAGCAAGTAAATTTAGTAACTAACCCTGAGATTTAATAAAAGCATAAAGACTTTGTAAAGCTCAATATCAATCTTGATCTTCTCTTGCTTTCTATTTGGTGGGGTATTTTGTTTTTCCATTTAGAAATAACATCTCCAATAAATATTAGAAGCATTATGCTTTATATTTTCTATAAGCCACCAACTTTGAAATCTGTGGAATAAAACTATATATACTTTCTAATAATCACTCCTATTGGCATCCATAACAAGACTATAAACAATGTGACATAAACAGAAATAGAGAAAAATAAAATTGCATATCAAAGCATATGAAAATGTCACCTTTCTTTTATTAACAATTCTAGAGTAAGAGACAGAGTTCTTTAAACCAAATATTATACATGTAACTTCAGACACTAAAGCAATGATAAAATAACATAACACAAAGAGAAATTAGATTTAGGTATTAAACAGATGGATGATAGACAGATGTTCATAGAACAGCTGCTACAACAATAATACTTGAACAGTCTTTTGGAAAATTTAGGTGATTACTTTCATTTCCTGAATGAACTGTATTTAAGATTTAGATCTAATATATTCGTACTGCATCCCTGTATCTGTCTACTAGCCAATCTGAAATGCAATGAATCGGGCATTCATTTTAAAATGTTTGCGGCTTATAATGATAAAGACGTTCAACTTCATGGTAACTGCTGTCATTATCAGACTATGTCCCAAACTGACCACATACAGCCACAGACTTCCTAGGAATGATGCCATCCCCAAATGTTGTTGATTACTATATACAGCATTCATTTGGAATGATTGATGGTTTCCAGCTTCATGTGGAAACCATGTACCTTGGCTCCACTTTGGGGCAACCCAATTCATCAGAAATCCAGCCAAGCCCGGAAGACATTTCGGGTTTTGCCACGCATGCTAGAAAACTGACAGCTGATTGAGGACCAAGGCTCCATTTTAATGAGTCTCCCTGGTTTTGAATCCGTCACTGCCAAGCTGACAAACATCAAAACTTGGCACCCCCTCCCATTAGTAACTATTTAACCTATAAGTTTACACAGTATACAGGCTGGAGAGCTGCCAGCCTAGAAGTTTGTAGTCACAAAAACTTGCTTAACTAAGCCACAAGACCAGAGAGTGCACCTGCCTCACCAATACGGACCCTGATGATTGACACATTAAACAGCGGCTTCTCCGTTCTTTTAGCAAATACAAGTAATTATTGAAACTTTACTTTTTAGGATTCTCAGGATCTAAATGCTGAGTATAGAAGCAAAGCATACAAATCTATTGCAAATTATTTGTGTGGATAATCGATATTTCTAGAAACTAATGCAAGTATAGCCAGACACAGCACAGTCCTATCCAGATGGTCTGGAGCCTGAAACAAAATTGGCCCTCCACTAATGATGGAAGGAGATCACCCACAAGGCGAGGCCTGCTCTCTAGGGTGTGCGGAGAGACATGTAACGGTCACCAATCTCCATGTGTTTCTCAACATGTCCCAGTGCCTTTGCAGTTATCAGGAGCCATTCTGGACATGTGTGGGAATGAAATCGGCCCCTTCTGGTTTGAGACACGTAAGAGTGGATGTGGGTGGTCCCTGCTTTCTCCCCCTGCTATCCACTTTTTGAGATGTCAGTGTCACAAAACACCAGTGCCTCTGTGGGCCTGGGCCTCCGACCACCACCAAGAACCATCATTGGATGTAGTGTAGGGAAGAAAATATTTGTATGTATTGCCACTGAGGTATTGACATTAATTTGTTGCTGCAGCATAACTTAGCCTTACCCTGGCAGAGAATGCTGGGAGTAAGAAGTGACTCTCAGGCAAACAGTTGATGTCAAGAATGTTTGAGAAAAACAGCAATAGGTGAGGTCTGACTGCTAAAGCACTGTGATGGGTAGTCCAGGGCTAGGCACTGGTTATATGAAGAGCTTTGTGCTCATAAGCAGATGTAGGGCCTCAGTCATGGAATCTTTTTGGAGCAGAATTTTATGAATGAGTGTATAAGACTTCATGATTGGAATGAGGGGATACAATAAGGGGATGTGGTCACAGAAGCAAGAGAGATATTTGTTTATCTAAATGGAGATACAGTGTAGGAGTAAAACCATCTAAGCTACTGAAACAAGGCCCTGAAATCTCCCCATAACTAAGAATAAGAATTTTGCCAAGGCCATGTTGGTGGGTGAGGTGGGGAGGCTAAAAGTACCAGTAGAGGTATTGAAATCCCAGCTCTGAACAGAAAAGATTATTCTGAGGCCTAAATATAAGCTGGTTATGACAATTAATTGAAAATTTTAAATGGAAAAGTTTAAACAAGGATAATATCAATTCCAGGTCTATCATTAAAATTATCAAATAAAATTATGGTGAGTCAAACCTCTCACACTGGATTTGTTCTCAGAGATCTTGGTGGCCTCCTTGGAAAAGAGCTTCAGGTAGCAGAGTTGGTTCAAGGCCATATTCCTGCCAAAGCTACTTTATCTGCCTATCAGCATAAAATAAATCTCTTAGCTCCCCCATGTAAACATTTTTCAAATAAATGTAATATCTTCAATATTGATAATTGATTATATCATTTGATGGCATTAATACAGTCATGTTACTTCATGAAGATCAATTTATAAAATTTCTTTTTGCTTCCATACATTTAAAAAAACATATTTTGAAAAAACATGTCTGATTGCCTTTTGAAATATGGCGATGTATAAAAATAAAAGAATGCCTTTACCTATTTGCTTTGGCAAAGGCAAATAGAAGCTTCCATCTTTTTGCAAGAATGCATGAATTTAGTTTTTGCCAATGAGTCTCAACATGCCAAAAAAGAAAATCAGAAATAAAAAAGTGAATTTAGATTTAGACCTTTCCCAGATATGAACTGGTTTTGCTAAATTTGGAATGGTAAAAACAATTCAGCAAAACCTTCATATTTGTTTGTAAAATATTAAACTAGCAATTTGACAAGATGAATTTCCTTTACAAATTTGATCTTTTATAATTATGGATAGAAACACATCTAGTTTTACTAACCAACATTCAGGTGGTTTTACAAAAGGGAAAAAGGGCTGCCAATGAGGAAAGCACCCAGATATTTATAAAGAAGAAGTATACCTGAAAAGAGATTGGAATTTTATATGGAATGAAGTATCATGGTCAGTAGACAAAATATTTTCTGGTCATATTTTTTGACGATTATCTTGGTCACAATACCACCAAATGATTGACTCAAATCAGTCCTTAAAGCAAAAGTCAGAAGCTGTTATTCAGTTGGTTAAAAAAATAAGTGTCTACATGTAATAACATTCATATTGAACACTTGCAAACAAGCTATGTGTGGGAACAAGCAACTGTTCGATATGAGTGTTATTACATGTAGACACACTAGGTCTATGTTAAAAAGAAAAATGGTTTGATTTGAGTAATTTACCTAGTCAACTAAATGTTTAAAGTTATTTAAAGTTCTTTCTTATAGTTTGTGCTCTTTTACTGACTTACTAAAAAAAGTTAAGTTCTTTTACTCTTTATGAATTAGTGCAATACTTTATACCTCTGTCTTTCAAGCAGAAACATTAAACTGTCACTGTGGTTGTTCAATGATCTGATGGCAAATATATACACATGGTCATGTACATCATATACACATGCAGGTTTAAAATACCATGCCACTTAAATCAATACTGTAAAATTTATTGATTTAATTCCATCTTGAGGAGAAGGAAAATGAGCACTGGTGCTTTCTTATGACTTATCTTTGTTCATACAGAGTTTCAGATTTGTTTACGTTCACAAAAAAAATCTATCTACTTCACGTCAAACTGATAAACAAATAGGCCAGGGAACTACCGAGGGAATGAGACAGCTTTCACAGAGCCTATAAATGAAAACATCAGAAAATATTTTGTGGCTAAACAATTCAAGAACATCAAATTCTTTTAAAACTATACAAGTTATTTAATTTATTTCTAATTATCACAGTGTCAGACTACTTGTGTAGGCAAAAATATGTATGTGTGCTTTTATGTTGTGTGTACGGATACACAGACTCATATACACAACTTCCTCAAAACGCTATGTTGCTACAAGTTTCTTAAGCAAAGTAAAAGTAATTTAGCAGATGTATTCTAGTATATCATCATGTTATAATAAGTCATATAAAAATACAATTAACTACCAAGTAAAATACTAAGTTACCTGAGAGATGCAACCTTCTCACAAAGATCAACATTCTCCTCCCTGTAAGTGGGTGGCTTGGTAACCATTTTTGGGAAAGGTATCAGTGAGTTTATGCTTTAAGTCAAACCTGGCTCCTCCACCATCCACATGGCCTCAAAATCCAAGGCTACAGGTAGGCAGATGGACCAGTTTATCAACCTTTCTTCAACAGGACACCAGGTCTTGGTCCCTCCAGCCAGAAGAGACACCAGGCTGGAATCCAGAGAAAGAGGTAAGCAGATTGGAAATATGATATGAAATATGGCATGTGACAAGAAAGACTAAACAACGCTGGTTGAATTAGATAACCAGAAGAGGAAGCAAAGGAACAGAATTGATTATAGGAGAGTCTACAAGGCATCATTGACTCACCTAATGAGAACAAAATGTGGAATCCCAGGTGGGGAAGTACAGCCAGACTCGGTCCCTGAATTGGAGCTGAAAATCATGTCCCCTTGGGAATTCCTGTCCCATCGGAGCTGTTTCTTCACTCTGAGTACAGAAGTGGGGCTTCTCCCTACTTTACATTATGGGCAGAGATAATCCCACCATTTCCTTGCTTCTACCTGAGAAAAGGATGCAGAGTCAAGGGAATTACCAGGTCTAAGAAGGAGAAAAAAAAAAAGGAAATTAACATAGAGGTAATAAGTTGCCATAAATTTAGGCAATCTGAGTTGCTGGGTGAACCAAAAGAGACTGAGTCCCTTAGACCTTTCTAAGAAGAGGTGGCTTGGTCCTCTGAATTCTTCATCCATATACTATGTGTACACTCAATTGGATATTTAATTCTAGATTCTCCTAAATAATACTCAAATTGTCTAATTTTTCTTCAACAAGAAATGACAATAAGCTTCTTTCTTTAAATTTGCTGCACAGGTCTCAGCATAGGCATTTAGCACTCAATAAATTGAATTCTATGAGATCTACATTCTCTACAAAAATTTTACTTAAAAGATCACTAGCTATATTGCATGATTAAGCAAAGCTTGGCAAGAGGATGTTCTTTTCGTGTATATTAAAATTATCTTATACAAAAGCATATTCTTGCAGAATGTAAAAGGTGAGGCAAGAAATTTACCAAGTCCTTAGAAGGGAATTTAACTAAGAACGGTGACTGCATTCAGTTTTCAATCCCAGGGAATCTGATTTAAAAGCAGCCTATAATGTTTTGTACCTATGCCATGAGAGGACTTGGGAATGACATAGCAGAAATGAGAAAAGTGGTGGGGCTATGTGGGGAGGACTTGGCATCAGATGAAACTACTTCACTGCTTTAGCCAATTGTTCACCCAATTATCTGTTTCTACCTCCAGTTGCTTACGAATCCTTGGGAATATAAATCTGAGTCAATCTTCTTTTTGTTCAGTCATTGATTCTTTGATTTATCCACCCAAGCAATATTTATTACAAGCTATTTTGTGCCAGGTGTTCTGCTGGGGATAGATCCCTTCGCAAGGCTGTCAAGTGCTCTGCCCTCATTTTTGCACATTCCAGTGGTAAGGAAATAAACAAACATGCAAACCGATAAGTAAAACAGTAACCAAAAATTACCAGTGCTAAGAAGAAAATAAATGAAACAGACAATAAGGTGGGGGTCTTCCTAGCCAGAGTAGTCAGAAATGCCTGCTTTCGTCTGCTTGTTAGAAATGAATGAGCCACCCATGCAAGGAGGTTGGTGAAGGGCATCCCAGGCAGATATTGGTATCCCCGGAGTTTGGCCTTGTCCTTCCTTCCTGTTTGTATTAATAAGGAAATCGGGACTATTCCACCACACCATTTCACATGACAGAATTTCAAAGATTTGGGTTGTTCCATGGAAAGATATTTAGGTTTCTTCCCAGCATCACTCAAATGACACCACAAGCCAGTTTTGCAGATGTTTTTAGTCACGTGTCTGTGATGTATACAGAAAACTAGATGCCTGAATACACTGACAGTTTGTCAGAAACACACTCCACTCTGCACAGCCCATGTTCATCTCATATCCCTTTCCCTTTACCACTTGTCTCTTTTTTTCACCTCTCTCCTCTGAGAGCTTTTGGTTACACAGAAAAGAGAAATACACAATAAGTTTTTAATAGCAGCCTCTCACCAGAAGCAGTGATGTGGCCCCTGCCCCCACAGAACCCATCTCATCTCAGGCTGTGTCACTCATTTCCCCACTGGCTTTGACAACCAAGTCAAGATTGTATACTACTGTAAAGGAGAAATAAATTGGAAGTCTTGAATTTAGGGTATTTAGATTAGAACAGATACTGGTCTTTATTTCTTCCTTTCTTACTTTGTTTCTTAAATATTTATAATATTTCTTTGCACCAATGAGATGACATGAGAAGGAAAACTCACTATCTTCAGATTGAAACAGGGGTGTGGAACCTGCGGCCTTAAGGCCCCATGTGGCCTTCGAGGTCCTTAAGCGCAGCCTTTTGACTGAATACAAATTTTAAGGAACAAATACTTTTATTTTTATTAATACACTTTTGTTTATCTTTTATAGTTTTATTTTTAAAATGAATATATTTTAAACACCAAAGAATAAAATAAGTTTCGGCAAAATAATCCTCTCAAATTGACTGGCACAATTAGAACACTAGTAAACCATAAGGGATAAATTGATGGCTGCTGCATTCATGGTTTAGTCCTAACCTCCCCTGCCTGATTGCTGCCACTACTGCACAAGGCTGGCTGGCGAGAGTTTATGGGGGTCGAGTACACCAGTCTGCTATCAGCTTTTGACAACGGTGCACTGTGTTTCTCTTTGAAGTGGGGTTTGTGAATAGTTGCACAGCCCAGCAGTACTTTTTAATTCTGTCTGCTTAACAGCCCATGATGCCAAGAAAGACCAAGAGAATGTTGAAGGAAGAAAACAGATTTTTTAATGAGAATTGGGAGTTGCAATATTATCTTGTTTCTGCTAAAGATAAAATGATTTGCTTGTTTTGTGATACTGCAGTATCAACATTAAAGAAATTCAATGCTCACCAGCATTATAACACTCATAAGGACCACAAATATTTGAAATTAGAGGGAGAGGTGTGAAAGGTTGCATTGCAGAAATTAAAAGATGAGGAGCAAAAGTAAAAACAATTCATGAAGCAGCAATAAGACCTGGAAATAATGCCCCTGAAGCAACTTACAAAGTAGCTTCTATACTTGGGGGAGAGAAAAGGAAGCCATTCAGTGATATAGAAATTGTGAAAGAATGCATTGTCAAAGCTGTAGGATGCTTAGACCCAATAACATTTCAAAGTACAAACAATTGCCTCTTTCAAGGAGAACTATAACTGATTGGCAGCATGAATTAGCCCTCAACTTAACAGAACAACTTCATGCAATACTTCAAAAGGAAATATATATATTATTCAATTGCTTTGGATGAATCAACTGATACTGACTCAGCATAGGTTTTATACTTCATTCGGGTCATAACAGAAGATTTTCTTTGCTTCAAAGAGTAACTTACTTTGGGCACTCTTGCAAACAGAGCACAGGGAATAGATATCTTCAACAACTTTCAAGATAAATGTCATGAAGTCGGACTGAATTTGGTAAATTTAGTGAGTGTATGCATAGATGGTGCACCTTCTATGACAGGAAACCATGAGGGGTTTATTGCACAGATAAAAAAAAAAAAGTGTTAACAAATCCAGATGCTCTCATTTCTTTTCATCGTATCCTGCATCAGCAAAATCTCTGTGCTAAAGCTACTGTTTTAAATGACACTTTGCAACAAGCTATAAGTATTGTCAACTAGATTTATGCAAATGCAACGGCATCATCAGTTTCATAACATGCTAAAGTTGAATGATGAGGTATTCTGTGTGGATTTGCCTATCATTTTAAAGTGTGTTGGCTGTCGTAGAAATAGGTGTTAGCCAAAATTTTATCTTTGTGAAAACAGATGGTTAAATTTTATGAAGAACAGAATCAGCAATACGAATTACTGAAAGATTTCTATAGGAATGCAGCATTTCTGTGTGATACCATGTCAAATCAAAATGACTTGAATATTTCTTTGCAAGGTAAAACTAAGTCTATATATGATATATGGCAAAAAAAATCCAAGCATTTCGAAAAAAGCTATCTTTTTTCAAAAAAAATTCTTCGAAAAGAAATTTCAGATGAACGTTTTCACCAGTTAGCAAAAGTCATTGATGAGCAGGGTGATATATGTGAATCATCTGAAGAATACACAGCTGTTATTGACCTGTTAATTGGAGAATACAATGAAAGTTTCACTGACTTTGTGAATCATGACATCACACTCAAATTAGTATTTCAGCCTCACCTGGTTTGTATTACCAAGGCACCTAAAGAACTACAGACGGAACTGATTCAGCTCTCAGTAGATGACATTTTAAAGTCATCGTTCGATGCTAAGAAAGATGCAATTGAAATACGGAAAAATGTAGAATACCCATGCCTTCGGCAACATGCCCGAAAAATGCTTTCTTGCTTTTCAACCACTTATTGCTGAGAATCTACATTCTCCTATCTGGCCCAAATCAAGACACTCTTAAGGTCACAAATGACTGATACACATCTGGAGGATCAACTGAAACTGCAGACCTTCATGCTGCAACCCAATATTCAAATGCTTTCCAACAAAAAGCAGACACAGCAAAGTCATTAAAAGGTTAGTTAACTTTAAAATTAACAAATAGTTTTCATTTTTTGAAATTATTAAGTACATAGTAGTTAGATTTTTACAAAATAATGTACATTTTTAAGTAAATCTGATTGAAGTTTCTTGAATTCGGCCTTATTTGATTACAGCTAAATTAATGTGGCCTCCCAACATGGAAAGGTTCCCCATCCCTGGACTGATAGAACCCTGAGTTTTGAAGCTACCCCTTCATGGAACTGTTTAAGCTAGGAAAGTGAATATTCAGAGCTCAGATTTTTGTGCTTATGAGCTCTATTCTTTAAAGAATTTTTGGATTATTTCTGCTTAAGAGTAGTACTCGATGGACAGAATTACAAGAAACCCATAAGGTATTAAGTAGTCCTTAAAAGATCATTATGTCTAGCTTGACAAGAGAGTGGAACATTGCCTTGAGTCCATTTCATCTAAGCAATTTCTGCTAGCAGATAAGAGGTATAAAAACAGATTCCCAAATTAACATTAACAAAATTGTATTCAGGTATTAACTGTTATTTTCTTAGCTATATTCAGTCCTAGATATCAAAGGTCTTACTGGCAATGTTTAACATGGTAATTCATAGAAAGTTATAAATAATTATTAGTCACCCCTTGAACTCTTTGTGACTTGCTCTGATTATTTAATCTTATGATAAAATTTTTGCTCTCTACTTGCATTCAAATGAAAGATTTTTGCTATCAACTATGGTTGAATTTTGTATAGCTTCTATATTATTTTGTTTCAGAAAAGACAAAGCTGTTTGTTATAAAGAATTTCTTGTTTTTGTTCTCTGCGTGGATGTATAAATCATACAATGCAACACAGCCATTTTTAAAGTTGCAAAAGAACAGCAATAAAAAAAAGTCCTCCATATTTATTTTTCCCTCTTGGAGCTTAAAAAAATTTTTTTCCCCAAAAAAATTGCTCCTGGGCCTAACAGCTTGTACAGTAAGTTACATTTCAGCCTTGGAGGGAAATTTGACAAACTGAGTTATGCCCTTAGAAAAACAATGCTGTAATGGAGAATTTGGTAAGTTGTTAGCTATAACTATACTATGGAGTATAAACAATTAGAGAACTAGAAATGAAAAAATTATGTGTGCATTTTTTCCATTAAATTGGGGAACAAAGTATATCTATATGTGCAAAATATCATTCTTTCAAAAGAACTTTATTAGTTCTCCTAAAAGTGCATATGTAGTATAAACACTCTCCCACGAGGGTTTAAGTCATTAAATACATACCAAAGGAAAGAAAGGAGAGTTTGGTGCAAGCGTTTATAACATTTATGTTTTCCAAATAATGACTTGTCACTCTTGAGCCTGGTTAAAAAAAAAGAAGAAGAAAGACGGTCATATGTAAAAACAAATCCAAAAATACAACAACAACAAAAAATAAAACCTCCCTTGGAAGAGCACATATCTGGGATTACCACTCACACTTCTCATTGACAAACTTAAATTACATTTCTTGTTTATAGCCCAGGAAGAATTTTCCAGACTGACTCCAGAGTCTTCCACAAAGTAGGCCAGACAATGTACCACTCTGCCAGACTGTAATATCCAAAGGAGGTTGGTTAAAGGTCACTGCCAATTGGTTCCCATAGGCAGGGATGCAATTACAACCAAAGGTTGCTGAGAAGTAATAGAAACATTTATAGCATGCTCTAAAAAATCCCTAAACTAGTTCCAAAACAGAAGTGGAAGGGAGTTTTCTCAATAGTAGCTTGCCCCCCAAGGAAGAGCAAAGCACACTGGTTCTGACCTCGCCCTGGAGGCAAACTGCCTGGCGTCTGCTGTGGCTCCTCCTCTTACTGACTCCCTGACTGTGGGCAAGTTACCTGAACTCTGCTTGATGAAAGTTTATCATCCGACTATGGTTGCAATATGGTTATAGTGATGCAGCATACAACATGTTTTCATATTTGGCAGACTAATGATACAGGGAAAGATGCTATAATGTTAAATCAAAAAAGTGAAACGTAAAACAGATTCTAAACTTACAAATATGTATATTCTCTATGTGTTCATAAACTTCCTTTAAAATATCTGTTAAAAAATATCAAAACTTCATGACAGTTCTGTCAGAGTAGTGGGAGTCACAAGTGAGAGAGAGAGATGTCAGAGAGACAGTGGACTTTTCACATAGGGAAGAGAAATAAGCTCTGAGTGGGGGAAAAAAAACAACACATAGAAAAAAGAAAAGCCACTGTCGTTATTTGGCCAGCTGAAGTTCAGAGTGTTTGAGGGAAGACTTGGGGAGCAGGAGGAGGAGAAAAAATTAGAAAGTGACTGTACCTTCAGGAGAAAATGGGGTAGATAAAGGATCATAGGAATTTCCATAGTTTTGTCTATTGTTTACCAAATACTATGAATGCATCCTATTAATACATTACCTTACCTGAACCTAACCTTGTGTTTTCTTTTGTTTTATTTCCTCCAACTATGGTGAAGCTATAAATTGTTCCTTAATTATTTTGTATGCTGCGCTTTGCGTTCCCCTAATTCAGACACTAACCCTAAGTAGGCCTCAAAGTAATCCTGATGTTGTGTAAATCACATACAAAAAATTACATAAAAATTGCATTTTTATTTTTTGTATTAATAGGATCCTACTATGTAAACACATGGACATATGTATTTTTTAACTTGGTAACATATGATGGAAATCTTCCCATGTCAATACTCACACACTTACCCCATTATTTTTTTTCTTACTTCATAGTATTCCACAATGTGAGTGGACCAGGCTTTATTTACATCGTTTAATGTTCCACTTAGTACAGACAATACGGTAGTGGACATCCTAGAAGATGTGTCTGTCCTCATGTGCGAGTGTAATGAGGAGCCTGAATCTGCTTTTTGACCTTTGACTGCTGACGCTTTCAAGCCTCACACCTCCAGCCTCTTCCCCTCTTGCCTCACACCTGGGGAAGCTTATAGAATAGCCCATCTTTCTCTTCCCTGGCACCAGTGGGAAATTCGAATCATGCGAGCCTTGGCCCCCCACACAAGAGCCCTCACCCCTGTCCCATCTGATAACCACAATAAGAGCCCAAGCCACCCACCCACCTGCTCTCTCAAGCCGTGTCAAACTTGCTTAGGAGCCTGCTCTGCTCTCCACAGAAAGCCTCATTATGTGAGTAACACATTTTTTTCATAGTCTCTTTTTTTTAAAATTTCAGAATACCATGAGAGTACAAATATTTAGGTTACATATATTGCCTTTGCCCTGCCTGAGTGAAAGCTACAAGCGTGCCCACCCCCTTGGTGCGTGTGTGACATGTAGATACCCGAACCAAATTTGGGTGGGTAGTTGATCCCATCCCTCTACCAGGAAACCACAGAACCACAAATATTTATGTAGAACTTACTTCTCAAGGTAGATATTTTAAAATGTGAGAAATATAACCAAAGCCCCACCAAAGAAGGCTATATGAATTTATAACACCAACAAATGATACAATGGCCCATTTTCCCACATCCTTATCACCTAGCTATAATTAGGCTTTTTTTAATCTTTTGCATCCTGATAAGCCAAACAGGAGAATAAAGATAGGATTCAGTTGCCTTAATTTCTAATCCCTTGATTAATAGTGAGATCGATATTCTTGTTATTTATTTTCTGGCCATTTGTAACTCTTTTTCTATGTATTGTTTATATTCTGTTCTTATTTTTTTATATGTAGGAACACTTTAATGATCAATAATATTAGCCTTCATCTGTGATATATGTTACATATGTTTTACTCATTCTAATTTTAATCTATAATTTTGTTTATGGTGTCTTTTTCTTTAGGCAAGTATTTAAATTTTATATAATTAAATCATTCAGCTCTTTTCATTTTATCTTTTCGGTGTTCAGTCAAGCTTATGAAGGACTTTCACATTCTAAGATTATAAATTTTTCTTTCCATATTTTCTTTTAGATTGTTTATATCTTCATTTTTTTAAATTATACATTTAATTCATTTGAAATTAATAATTAAATACATTGTGATATAGTAATATTTTTTTTCCAAACGAATGCTTGGTTATTTTACTACTGCTTATTAGATAATCTGACTTTTCTAGGCTAACTTGAAATACAAATTTTATCAATATTATATATACAATTTTCTTATTCCATATGTGTGTGTATATTACAAATATATATATAAAATTTCCGTACTTTGTTTTGTTTCATTGACCTATATGACTATCTAATGCTTCTACAAACAAAAAAAAATCTATCTTCATAAAACAATTATAACCAATTAGAGCACATTTCCTCCACCCCACCAGGAATTTTTTTTAAACTTCCAAATTTTCTTGGCTATTGTTTGCAATAATCATTAGCATTAACTTGTCATATTTCATGCAAAATTCCTTTAGTCTTTATTTCAATATCATTTGTAGATTAATTTTGAAAAAATTGACATCATTATTTCATTTAGTCTTTCCATCCAGGATATAGCATATTTTTCACTTATTTAGGTTTCCTACAATTTCTGCAATTAATTTACAAGTACTAGATTTTAATAAGCATATACACACTTTACTGTTTTTGAATGCAGAACTCATATCACAATGTATGGAAATATTTCTTTTTTTATCAAACTGCCATAATTAAATTAACTGTGTCACTGTAAATAGTATTTTAGAGTCAAGAACACGTCTTTACAATAGAAAAAATAGCATCTCTTAATGTATTTTCTAAATGTAATTAGATATTTTATGTACTTTTTGACATTGCTTTTGGTCATCTTTGACTACCTTCATAAGAATTAGAAGTTATTTTAATTTAGAGAACTCTATAAAGGAAATATTTTTTAATTATATTTTTAATATATTTGGTAATCAATATTTAAAATAGCATAAGGAATTCTCTTATCAATTATTTAGCAATCTCTTGTTTTGTAAACTTGATGTGCATAGGTCAGACTCTTCTGTTAATGTTTTCTATCAGCACTTTGCTTGTGAGTTGCAACACAAATCAATTTTTGTGAATCAATTGACTCCTTTGAATGTTATTAACCCTCAATATTGCAATTAGTGGCATTAGTGTGTCAGAAAACAACTATTTAAGGAAAGCAGATGCTTAGACAAGAGCATCAGGTATTTAATCATGAGAACCACCCTCATTAATGAGCTGTTGTCCTGGATCAGTAAGGCCAAGTAAATCAAAAGCCAAGATTCTATAATTAGGAGCAGATAACCCAGTCAATATCAAGATGTGGTAACAATATTAATTTCTTCATAAACTAGGCTTAACCTGCTGTTTAAAAGAAGAATTGTATGCGCCCTTTGAAAGTTTCTCTGAATTGATTCCATAAGGGAGGTCTAACACCTAAGAAGTCTAAACAATAAATCTGTTATGAAATATCAGGAAGTTTCTCCAGACCTCACAATCCATAAGTAGAAAAGAATTAGGTTAATAGTAATAACCAAGATAGTTCAGGTTCCTGTCTCCTATTAAACATCAGCCCTTAAAAGTTAAACCCTTAAAAGTTCATCTACCTCTAAGAATTTCTGGAAGTTCAAGTTTCACACATAGAGACAAGAGTAAGTCCACTTGGTTTCAGGTGGTCTCCAATGTTTCTGCCATTGGCTTTCGTGGGACTTTGCGTACCATTTCCCTCCAGGACTGCCTTGGGTGTCCCTGAGTGCCGGGAAACCAAATTTGTATGCCTGAAGTTAAATGGGGAGACTTTTGTCAAACTAAGATAATCAAAAGGGTCAGAATCTAATTTAAAGAGAGTTTACTCAAGCACAAAGTGTGAGGATGGACCACCCAGAAATACCAAATCCAAAAAAAATAGAGTCAGCATTCTGAAGTAGGAAGTTAAAGTTTCATTTATACATAGGCATAGAGGGGAGTTTTTAGCAGGATTACAGCATTATTCATGCAAAGTTGGCTCATAGTTACAGCAATTTGATTGGTTATAGACAATGTTTCTTTTGGTTAAGGGTAGATTTAACATTTTCTACAGACGGTACAGTAGTCATGGGCTTTCCGTCATCTGATCTCAGCAAAGCAAAGGGAAAGTTAATCTATAACAAGGGTTATTAATTAAGAAGGCAGGAGGTTTTTGTCCCTGACACTGTGTAATTCTCTCTAGTCATTGTACAGAACAAGAAAAATAGGAAAGTGAGTTAATCTACAATCTGAGAAACAGAAATTGTAACCATATGTGACTCGGATCACAGTCACGTCTCTCTTAAGGTTTAAAGTGTTTTTTGGGTTCCAACAGTCTTTAAATTATATTTATTTTCACACTGCATTACTTGCTTGTGTGTGTGTTGGGGGGGATGAGACTATCTTTTCAGGAGAATGAGGTCTTACAAGTGAAAAAGAACACACCATGAGTCACTCAGTTCCATCTCTGGGCTTCCTGTTTTACAGGACCCAGGCATGAGTTCTATATAATAATCATCTTAAGTATATACATGTGCCAGGGATTGTGGTAAAACCTGCAACTGCAAAAATGAATAAGATAATGGGCTCTGGCTTCCAAAAGCACATGGTCAAGTAAAGGTGATGCATATTTTAGAAAATAAATGCAATACAGAAATAGATGAAAATTACCTGATTGCTTCATGATGCATGTTTGAAGAAGTCACCTCATTGTTAGTCACCACTGCCTTATATTGCCTTTAAAGTGACATTGCTGTTTTACCAATCTTTCCTTGGTACCCTTGGGAGGCTTTACCAGTTACAGTATAATTCAACCTGCAGATTCAAATCTAGACTTGGGCTCTGTTAAAGGAGACAGGAAAAGCAAGCCCATCCTGTTTGTCCAAAACTCACTTCTCTATTGATTTGCCCAGCAGTCAGGAGCTGCCCAGAGAAAAAAATAATAACATTTTGACATTTCCAATATTCCCATATTCTGATGTATGTTTTTATTCTAAAGTAACCCCTTGATTATCATAGACATTATATAGTATATAGGAAAACACAATAATATCATGCAAATAATTAAAGAATATAGCTTCTGTAGCCACTTATTTTCTGTCTTTTACAAATACTCTTAATAATAAAATAGGAAAAAAAAGACAATTTTCTAATATTCTACTTTCACAAGTAAGTAGGAAAATAGAGCAGCCTAGGACTCAATTTTTACCACTCTTCACATTAAGTTTAAGTGCTGACTCTAAATGTATGGTTAACATATTCAAAAATCTGGTCTTTGGGGTTTAGGTTCTTAGCATATGGCCTCCACCAGATTCCCAAGACGCTAATTCCTAATCTACAATGCAGCCTACGAAGAACAATTGTCAAAGCTTCAAACACATTGGAAAAGAGAAGCTTTCTATCCACTGCCAAATGAAAAGTTAAATACCTATTGAAATGCATAGCAAAATCCTATTTCTCCAGAGGGCAAAAGTAGCTTTCAATACTTTATTTAAACTTACATATGTTATTACTGTCTGGCACATAAAGTAGCTCAAAAGCTTTCTAGATGTTTCCTTCACTTCATAGGAAAAAAATGATCTGTTAAATTTTTTGTCCCCTCCACAACAGCAGCAGAATATAATTACACCAAACCTCCTTATGCCATAACTAGGGAGAAAGAATGGGGGTGTTTACATGTTTAAATGAAATTTTTAATTCCTTCAAATTCTGCCACAAATTTTAAAATCTGTTTTTTATCTCATATTCTGAAGTCCCCCATGGCATATGCTACCTATGAATAATATTTTTAAACCCACATATGCCAAATATGCTGCCACTGTTCTCACATTATTAGTCAAGTAAAGTTCCTAACTAATTCTACAAAACAAAATGTTCCCAGCACTTGAAAACACTTACAAAATTTTATATTTTTCTTGAATTCTATTTTATTTTGAAGCTCACAAAATTAATTTTCAATTTCCTTGAGAAAACCACGAAACCAAAAGCATATTTAAGTAGTAAAGTTTCATAACGCCCATTAGGCCTTTAAACAATAGCCCAAAGTGACTGTTTTTATTCAATCTTGGTTCACCACTGTATTCAACTTCTGTCCCGAAAAATGATTTTGCCTTTTCATTGGGGCTTTTTGCCTGCTGTGTCCCTCTATATAGCTTCAACAGCTTTTATCCTCATCCCTTTAGTCTCTAATGTGCAATAAAACCATAAAGGAATTGCGGCCAAGCTAAGGCAAAGTACAGAAGGTCAGAAACAGGAACAGCCTTTGAATCTCCTCCTTGTTCTACCTTGCAATTTTCCAGCGTACCACTGACCTTACAACTTTTCTCTGCCATGCCAAATACCTCTTATGGACAATTTCACCCCTTTCTGGGTGGGCTTCAGTTTTTGTTTTCTGATTTCTGTTTCTGTCTTCCGAAGTCGCTGTTCTATTTCATCTTTACCTCTTCTCTCAGCTCCTCTCTCACATTCTTTTCCCTTTTGAAATGGAGCCACAAAGAAACAAAAACAAAAAACTAAGAATTAAAGGGGAGAAAGTCAAATCCTGTCCTTGGGCTATTATCCGACATTTCATGGACTTTTTTTTTTTTTTATTGCACGTTTTCTTATGTTTCCTCACATATCTCCAGGGCTGTTTCCCAACCCCACACCAGCCCCACCTTCGAGACAGCTAAAACCTATCATATCTTTTCCCTGAGGGTCATTCTTTATTCTTTGTTTAGTGGATTCATCTCTTCTGGCAAATCAAATGTGCTTCAGAAGATGGTTAGCCATCCACCAACTTTAAGGCAAATGTGTTTTCACAATTTCCTCTTGCCTTTCTTCTGTATCAAAGGAGTTGTTTTATTTTAGGAAGTTGAATGACATGTGAAATCCTTTGGCCTTTACAGTACATCTTGTAAAATGCCGCAGCACACATACATCACCTGTATCTAGAGCACTGGGAGGATTCAATGTCCCTTCTCCCCTCCAAAAATAGTTATTGTGTGCAAAGAAAATAAAGACTAATAATTCAGCACATTCATTCATCGTTCAACAATTAGAATTGTGTATGGAGTCTCCTATGTGCTCGTTGTGGAGCCAGGCATGGGAGGTATAAAGATAAATAAAATGCAGCCTTTGCCCTCAAGCCCCATCCAGCAAGGGAAGCACACTGTACTGTGTGGTTAGTACTGTGATTGTGAGTATCAAATTATTCTGTGGGAATTTGGAGAAAGGCGCCTAATCCAGATTGGATGGAGGGGGTCCTGGAACACTCCCAGGTGCAAGTGACACAGTGACACGGAGGCTGGGGCTGAGTTTCGAAAGGCCAGTATGAGATGGCCAGAGGTGAAAATGGGATTGAAAGAGGAAGTACCAGTAAAACGTGCCCCATGTACAAACATCCCAGAATGTGACAACCGCGTGGATGGGGAGGAGGCGAACATGAAGGAGGACAGACGTCGGGAGCTCTGCACAGTGTTGGGGTGGGGTTGGGAAAGGAGAAAGGAGTCTGATGCTGAAGGGCCTTTTGTGCCAAGCTGGAGTCTGACTCTATTCTGAAGACTACAGGGAATTACAGAATAATTTGCACCAGAAAAAGAGCACAATCCTGTGTTAAAATGTAGTAAAGCCAGTGCTAGACAGAGTATAAAAACACCATTTTTGAGGACACACATCTAACTGTGCATTCCAGCACCACTCTTGTTACCTGTGTGACCTTAGACACATGCAAAGGGTCAGAACTCTACTTTCATCATTTATAAATGGCAACAGAACCTACCAGGTTGTCATGAGGATAAATGACAAAGGGAATCTATGGAAAACGTCTAATATATTATTAATACCTGTGTGCTGCTTACGCTCCGCCTGCCCTCCCCTCCCCCATCTCCCATCCATTTCTGCTCTGACTGTTCTGTGCCCTGGAAGTCAGATGCTAAAAGACAGAGTTTTCCTGGCTCCTTTACTCTCCGCTTCATAGCCAATGGGAGGTACCAGCAGGAGATGGGTAGGTGAGAAGAGAGGGAGGTCGGGGAATTTCTTCCCTACTCTCTCCCAGCTTTGATGCTGAGGTTCTGGTGGTGCTTCATGCCTTAATACCAAAGCTTATCCATAGCTCCACTTCTAACGGGGCTCCAGGAATATTTTTTCTTCCCTTTACCCTTCAGATTTCCTACCCTGCTAGCCCCACGGTGCCTCAGCATCCTCTGTTGTTTCCCTTAACTTTGCTGCAACTCAAGAGTCTCTTTAGTTGACAGATCTGAGTAGAATTCTATTTCCTGACAGAACTCCATCTGACACACCCAGCCTATAAAGGGCCAGTGACAACAATTTTATAGAGAACACTGAAGCACCGAAGATCGCCATGCTAGCTTTTAATAACAAGTGCTATCCAAATGGAAAGCAACACTATTATTTATTAGCATCAGTATTAAATGGGGTACTAATACTTTTTCATTAGTATTATAAAGAATGGTAACTTGTTGCTAAGCAGCTGGTATGAGACTCATTCTTCAAAACCCGTCGCTTCTTGCATTTTGAATCCTAGAACTTTCCTCCTTAAAAAAGTGGAACGACTCTACATGTGGGAGAGGTGAGAGTACATCTGCCATCATAGCTCTTTTTGGTGCCAAAGTCCCTGCTGTGGGAAGACAGCAATCTGTTGTAGCTATTAATATTGCAGAAGGAAAACCTACAGTAGAAGAAATTTGCAGTCAAATACCGTATAGTCAGAACATTAAAAAGTTAAGAATTCTTTAGCCAGAGTGGTATATCCTACTTTGCTAATGACTCGGGGAAATATTAGTCTAGATTTAGATTATTTTCACCAGGATTTTATAGGAAGGACATTTTTGTGTTGGGGGAGAAGGGAAGGTAGCCAAAAAATTCTAAATCATTTAAGAGTTTATAAATACAAAGGAAATTCCCTTACTTACCAACATAATTTTAGCCAAGTCTTAGAGTAATACAGCATTTCACAAATGCAAGTACTCCCATTAAAAAATGGAAGGATGAAGGATAGGGCCTTCTTCTATGTGAAAGCTGCTTCATGGAAAAGAATGGACAAGCATGGCCATTAAAAATTCTTAATGATATTGGAGGTTGAAAGAAATGTGGGCAACTGGTCAGTCATGAAGTAAACCTGTTGGAGGAGAAAAGCATAGATATATGCCAAGTAAGAGAAATTTTCTCTGTAATGTCTAGTTTATATCTTGTAATTTAAAAACTATCTTGATATGAAATAAGTGTGACTTGTTTAAAAAACAAGCAAAAAAAAAAAAAAAAAACAAGGAAACAAGGATGATCCAGATTGGTCAAAAGATTTATAAAACAAGGAAATTAAGGACTTGTTCACAATGCAAAGGAATTTGCCATTTTCTGTGATGTGCTGTTTTCTATTATGTGTCCTATTAGGGCATGAAAGTATTTTCTACATCACTAATCACTTCAGAGATGAGGTTTTGTCTTGAAATAAATATTGACAAGATGAACTAAAAACTAAATTTTGGAGAGTTACAACCAATAAGAAGAAATTAAAAACAAAATGTAAGCCTTTCTGGAATTTAATTAAAATTTTGGTAAAAACAGATTTCAGAACAACACACAAAGAGAAAATTGTCTGCACAATATTTATTACATCTAGATTAAAACTAAAAGGAGTATTTTATTCATATATTTTGAAAAAAAATAGGGGAACTCCCAATTCAAGATTTAGCTGAGAGATCACACACTTTGAAACTAAGGTCCCGCTGATGCGACTACAGTATAATACAACAGAGGATAAATTAAAGCAGAGTCATGTAAAAGCTTCACCAGTAAACCAAGACAAAGAAAGGTTTCTCAAAGGTTTAAAACTGATGAAATCAAACTGATGATAAAACCCAATAAAGAGAACTCAAAATGCAGGCATGAGATTGGACTAAGGCAAGGCACATTTTCACAGAGAACCCCAAGAAAAACTTCCACCGTCAGGGCCGAGAGCAGAGGAGAACTCCAAAGTCAGAATGTCTGAATTAAATCCAGACTTCAGCATCTTCTACCTGCCTTGGTGTCTTCAACCGAAGAATGGGAATAATAATACTATTGACCTTCCTTCACTATTGTGAAGATTATGTGAGATAATAAATTTAAAGTGCTCAGCTGGCTTACAGGAGGTGCTCAGGCACTTAGAAATCAACAAAAATGAGAATATCAAATATCGAAACCTAAAGCGGGGGCAGGCAAAAATAAATAGAAGAAAAAAGTCTTTGCTTTATATGCCTTTATTACTCAAGAAGAAAGACTGAAACACATAAAATATGTCATAGCAGAGTCTGCAGAGCAGGGGTCCCCAATCTATGGCAAGTTATATAATTATTTCATTATATATTACAATGTAACAATTATTAATAGAAATAAAGTGCACAATAAATGTAATGTGCTTGAGTCATCCCGAAACCATTCTCCCATCCCCCGTCCATGGAAAAATTGTCTTCCGTGAAGGTTGAGGACCACTGGCATGTAGAGTCCCGGCCCAGATTCCCAGGGATCCTTTATCAGCTATGAAATGTGCTCGTGCTAACGGGCAACACCCGCGCACTTCTGCGGAGATTTGTTTTTGGAAAATTGAATACCACAGCTATAGGTGCTGGAGAGTTATATCCAATGGCTGCCAACATTGGGGCCCAAAAGTCCCGCTTCCTTGCGTCAAGTCAGGACAGACTATGATGCAATTTATTCTCAGTTTGTGCTCCAGAGCCTCCTACAGGATCAAGCTGAGGTTAGACTTCTCACCCTTCCCAGCCCCACTATCTCACCTTGCAGGTTCTTGGGAGGATGTCCCAGACAAATTGCTTGCTGGGGAATCCCCATGGCAGGCTTGGCTTCTGAGGAACTCAACCTAAGACATAAGCCTTCAGCTAAATTACCTAGAAAAACTACTCTCTCCAAACTAAACCATTCTGGATTTTAGGCTGTTGTAGCACCCAGGAGAAAATAAACTGTAAGCAAAAGAAAAAAATTCAGGAAACTCACTGCCAGATCATACCTGGGCTCTAGAGATCCTTGTCCAGTAGACCTACATTTTTTCCACCTTTCAGCATCTTTTGAGAGCTGTTTCATGCATTGTCGTCCAGGATTGTTAGTTGTTGCTAGTGAGAGACAAGGGATAAGATGTGCTTATGCCATCTTAGCTAGAATCAGAAGTCCAGAATCCCCTGCACTTTTCTTTTGGAACATCAGGTAGAAACTCTCCCTATTTGGCTCTTATCTGATTCTGACTGGTCATTCTCTGTTCTCTGAATTAACTCCCCTGCTCCTGTTCTTTCCTTTTAACGGAGTCTGCAAAGAGTGATATTTAAATTCTGTTATTCCCTTCTCGTATATTAAATGGAATTTTTCTCTAAAAAAGACATTCTTTCATCAACTGTTTAGTTATCCTGAAATACAGTATTTTTAAGAAAAGTCAATGAATAATTAATGCATTCCTTTTATTTACTACCTTTAAGAACAACAATTTTTTGTCTTAATAACCTCCAGGGATGAATAGTGAGGAAATTTTTCTTTTGGGGGACAGGGGGAGATTACTGTGATGGCATATATTTTTTAACCTGTTTGAATCCATTGTATTTTAATCCATTGAATTAAATTCTATTTCAATCCATTGCAGTTATTCTTTTTTATGATGACGTTGTCCAACTTTTGGCTATGCAGCATCCCTTCTGGCTGGCTGCTTCTTCCTGTCGACATAAGTCTCAGCAGTCTTTGATACGTTCTTGCTTTTTAATAAAACAAGATGTTCTAAGTATACCTTGTACATTTCCTGCCCCCACATCTTCCATATACATTTCCCCAAGGAGTCCTGGTTAATTTTAATATGACATGGTATTTAGAAAGCACAATGTAGGCACTACAGGTGCTCATTGCTATTGGTTGTTCACGACTTCTATTTCTTTTCTCTAGAAACATACACATTGACAGAGATAAATAGGGATATTTTTGTTAAGATTGTACCTTTTTTCTCTTATGCTGAAAGTATTGATTGATAACCATATTAATATAACTATATATTTACTTTGTAATTATGTATGTTTAATAGTGTCAAAATAACAAAACATATATTTATCTATTTATTTTTAGGGATAGCCTTCCAAATTTTTACTTATGATTATATAAAACACTTTCAGGTTTTGGCTTTAGTGTATAGCCTGTCCTCAAATTGGTAACCATCATTCCTATGGCTTTGGTCTATGTGTATGTCTATCCCCTTTCCTGAAATAAAAGACAATATTCTGTATATAGCTTGTTATGCACATAATTTTTTCACTGAACCATATATCCTATAGACCATGTCCATCGCTGCATAAACATATCTCTCATTCCTTGCTACAGCTGCATTGTGTTTATTCAATTACTCCCCTGCTGATAAAGATTTAGGTTGTTTTCAGTCTTTTGCTCAAGAATACTGCTGCAATAAATAGCTTTGTTCAGATATAAATTTGTATTATTTCCAGTGTACCTTTCAAGACACCAAAGTGAAATTTTATAGATATGAAAGTATCAGGTGAAAGGGTAAATGCATATTTTATCAGATAATTTTACTGTATATTGCCAAATTGCTCTCCATAAGACTTCCTATTGTTTTATTCCCTTTAGCAATGTGTGAACATGTCTGTTTCTCACTTGTTCATCAACAAAGGATATGTCAAAGTTGTAGTGTTTGGTCAGTGTACTAAATGAGAAATGGTGCCACAATGTAGATTTACGTTGTATTATCAATAGCGTATTAAGCCACTGAGATTTTGGGTTCCTCAGTTAGATCAGCTGTTGCAAATTTAATCAACACAGGTGTGGCACTCACGGCTGTTTGCAGCGAATGCTGACTCCCAGGTGATCCTCATGAATCAGTGGGGGGGAAGGTGGATGCTTAGAGAAGCGAAAATTTCTCAGTATTATAAGGGTATTAGAAGGGTTAATATATTTAGAGATATTAACACATTTTCTACTACAAAACTCATACGTATTTTTCCCAGTCTTTCATTTATCCATAACATTCCTAAATGAAATAAAAGCAAATTGTACAGGTATTTGTAAAATATTATGTTATTTTATATAAAAAGTTTGTGTGTATAGATATATCCTATTTATGTATTATACGTAATATATGCCATATATTAGATATCATAAAAGATAGTATATAACCCATACTATATACTATATATAATGTAACATATAGTACATTATATATTGTATACCTAGAAGGATAAACACAGAGGTGGTATTAGTGATTACACTGGTACCTGGGAAGGGTAATTTGGAGGAACTTCCAGTTTTCACATTTTCTCTGTTTTGCTAAAATTTTTTCAATGACCAATCTACACTTCTTTCATAGTTTTTAAACAAACAAAAATAAGAGACAACTCTTAGTTTCTAAGTTTTCCTAAAATACTTAGCCGAAATCTAGTTTGTTTATGCTTTTTGAGGAGAGAACTCTGCAAGTGAACTCTCAGCTTCCCCAATCCAAAGTAAAAAAACGATGTAAGCATTTCAAAAGATAGAACTTTCTTCTTGACCTTGATTTAATTGCCTGAAGAAACAACAATTTTATTAATTGCATTCCTGGCACGTTTTACTTGCTCCTGTCTTTGCAGAACATTGTTAGCACCACTTCCTTTCTGGTATCAGCTCTAGTTGCCTTCAGCAGTGAGTTTGAAATAAATTTTAATATAAGAGATTTATTTCCTCCCTGCTAATTTGGTTTCATAAGGCACAGTATGGACAAATAATTGTTCTAGTGAAAATATGAAGTTATGATGTATTTTCTCAAATACGTAGTTAAAATATTTCCCTTTTATCTTGGTAAACAAACCAGGCTAACCTACTCTATCCAAATGATCAGAAATTTGTATATATATCTGGGAAGAGCTAACATTAGTATTCTAAGACTTCATTTAGTATCTCTCCATGGAGACATAATAACTGGGAATTACATCACACAATGTAATATCTTTAGAATTTTAAAGAAAACTTTCAAATGTTCCAAAAAATATAAGAAAGTGATAAACATGCAACTTG
This sequence comes from Indri indri, assembly GCA_004363605.1. Taxonomy (NCBI): domain Eukaryota; kingdom Metazoa; phylum Chordata; class Mammalia; order Primates; family Indriidae; genus Indri; species Indri indri. The sequence goes on from RJWJ010008419.1 coordinate 51,201, forward strand.
AGGTATTATATCTAGACAAATAAATTTTCAAATCATACAGCATTTATTTCAGAGGTTATCAACACTGTCTTCTGTATTTTCCAAGCTACTTGGCAGTGTCAGAATTGTCTTTAAGCACCATTAACAACAATGACTAGGTCTTGATCATCTGTGAGCTTGCGCTACACCACTTTTGAAATTACAAAAACTTAGTGAAAGACTTCGCTAAATTCTGCAACTTTGGTAATGTTTGCTGCAGTGATAGGAGCATAAAATCACGTCAGCACTTCAAGTATGACCTTTACGTTAGGATGCTTATATTAAATTGAAGAGCCCTAACCATGACTGGGAAATTTTCACTTCTCTAAGCATCCTGCTCCCCTCTCACCAATTCACAAAGGTCATTGGGGAAATCCACATTCACTGAAAAACACCATGGGTTTCACACCTGTGTTAATTAAACTAACATCAGCTGCTCTGAGGAACCCAAAATCTCAGTGGCTCAATACAACAGAAATATCTTTCTTGCTCACATAGCAGTTCAATGCAAGTGTTTGCAGGTGATTTTCCCCATGTTGTGCAGGTGCCTGGACTCTTCCATACTGACTCTATGCCAACTGCGCATTGACATCCATGCAGCAGAGAGAAGAACAGAGACAGTGGAGAAGTCATGTCTGCCTTTCTATGCACGTGAGCCCCGAAGAAACAAGCATCATTTCTGCTCACATTGCATGCTGAGAACTAGTTATATGGCTTCACGTAGATGCAAGAGGAGTTGGTGAATGTAGTCCTTGGCTGCTCCACTGCTCCCAGGAATTGGAACTATGAAAGGAATTGCACAAATCTGGCAGCCATCTCTACCACAGGATCACAGAGACTAGCTGCAGGGGAAGCAGGTATAACTCAGCTGCCCAGGGCCACATGTCTGAAATGGATGTTGCATCCTGGAGGGTTGGAGAAACAGCTCTCTGAGGACACACACAAAGCACAAATCAAACCATGCCACCCTGATATTTACCCTGAAATATTTGTAGTTGACAGAGATCCAAGGCTTCCTTCTGGGGCTCTAATTTTGTGAATATGATGAACAAAATACCAGGATAGTCCTATCCACTACCTGCAAGACCCTTCGCACACATCATATATAATGCCTGTGGCTTCACCACTGTGGATTCTTTCCTCCAGCTTAGGACACAGGGCAAATGCTCCTTGAAAAGAAAACAGCATAGGCATTTGTCATCTCTTGAAGATTAGTCTAAAACCCTGGACTAAAAGCAGAGAGTAGGTGCAGCTCATGCTTTTGGTGCTCTGCCCTAACCCCTTTGCACCCAGACTGGCCTGTCCTCCAGGTTACTGACCTCCCAGCTACTTTGAGTGTTGACTGCTCATGACTCACTGCTACCCCTTCTGCAGACAGTTGTCCTCAGCTTAATGGCATCGGCCTTGCCTGAGAGGGTTGCCTTGTTAGGCAACCCCCACCCCGCCCTGGGGCAGCCCACAGCCGTCCTCCAGCATTGCCCCCAGCCTATCCCGCTTCCTTACTCCCCTTCTCAAGAGATCCCTCCTTCAGTACATCACATGCATCTGAATCCCTGGCTCTGCCTCTAGAAACCTTAACTTAAGACACAGGGTTAGGTTTTGAAAGACACACAATGGAGAATATGCATGTGGCAAGGGGGACATGACTCACTTACAGAGCTGCCAAAGGGCCTTTGATAGAGGACTTTCTGCATCCAGAGGACTATGGAAAGGTACGGGGAGGGTGAACCCTGGAAGACGGTGTAGAGAAGAGTGAAGAGTAGCAAGTGCTGCCTGCTTCACTTCCCGGAGGGCAGCACACGCTATCCGCAAGCAGAACCATGTTGCACAAAATGACATAGACAGCCAAGAATGTGAGAAGCCACAGATGGTGACAGGCTTTGCAAATGCTGCTGGGGCAGAAAGGCAGTGATGCACAGTCCAAGCCATGCTGAGTAAATGTCTTTGTCATTTCATATCAAGTCCAACACATTTTACTTCTATTGCATTCCAAGGCTTTCTCCCTAAGACTCATAATTCTGTCTCCCAGGGAAATTGCATAGTGACCTTCACCTTCCTAACAAACTCTTTTTTGATGGATTGGCCCCTCCGGGAGCATAGTTACTGTGGCGAGAGTAGATTTGTTCCACTTGCCATTCAAATCTGTGCTTCTCAAAAGCCTGAATCTCTTTTGCTCTTGCCTGTCCTCCCTGCATCTCCAGAGAGAAATGGACCAGCTGGAGGCCATGTCTGTGGTGCAGATGGATGATAACACACCTGGTGGCTTTTGACTTATCCATCTCTTGCCTTTGCCTTATTAAGATTATGTTGTGAAGGCCAAGGGACCAGGGAAATGGAAAACTTGAGTAAAACCTGAATAAAGCATGGTATATAACTATTAATAAAAGCAGGGGACTTGGCTGGGCACGGTGGCTCACGCCTGTAATCCTAGCACTCAGGGGACGC